>SCDS01000976.1:0-11168 GCA_004149465.1 Drosophila nigromelanica | reverse complement strand
TAAGCAAATTAATTACAAAAATTTACTACGTCATTTGTTCCCAACTCCCCCTATATCCCTCTTATGTTATATATAGGTAGTCGCCCAGTTGCTGGTGTTCAATTTGCTTTCCAAATCTTACTTTATGAGCTAAAAAGAAAAAATACGAATATTTTCTTGTGCCTTTGTTTGGCCATTTTGCAGTTTTCAGTTGGTTTTTTCAATTTACAATAAAATTCAATAAGGTGTTGACTTAATGGAAATTGACTGACAACAGCTGCCACATGTAAACGTGTGTGTGTGGGTATCTGAGTGTGTGTATATAAATCTAAGTCCAGGTCTTAGCTTCGTGTTTTGTGATTTTGCTAGAAAATGCATTTTGAGAAAAAATTTGCTTGGCAGCTGCAAAAGTTCAAATATCGCACGGAATGGAAAATCGTACAAAAGCTGACATGCATTGAAGTTATGAAGCAGAGCTTTAATATGTTTTAAACAAGTAAGAACGGGGCAGTCGGGCTTTACCGACTGCGTTATACTCATTCACGTCCTTAATTATTATTATTTTAAAATTATCGGTATTTTTTAATTTGTGCGATGAGGGGGTGACTAGATTTAAAACTGTGGGAGATTTCTATTTTTGCGATGGGGGCGAGAGATGGAGCACGCGGAAATTTTTAAATAAATATTTTTTCAAAAATGAGTAATAAAAATATAAAAGAAATTGTTTTTTAGTTTTAAATGCATCGATTTTAAATGTATAATCGATCTAAATGAGAAATAATGACCAGAATGCCATAAAACATGAAAATCGATTCAGTTTTGACAAATTTATGGGTGTTTGAAATATGAAACCTATGGGTCGGAGAGCTTACATGTCCCTCAGAATAAGGTTAAATGTTGTATTTGGTAATTCTAGCTTAAAAACTGTGGGAGATATAGACATATCCGATTTTTTAGGGCGGGGGCGTTCGAGTGAGCGTGGCCGTAATATCAAGGATGAATCTTTGGGGGAGGTCACCAGCTATCTACAGATGTACCATATCTACTATTTGGTGGCTCTATCTTTAAAATTAAGGTAAATATTCACCTTTTATCGATTTGCGATTTGAAGTTTATTGGCATGTTATCGAATTGCCAGCCTCCCAGTGGGCGCGGCACAAAAATCTTAACACTTTGTCTGAAGAGGATAACTACAAGTATATATCTAAAGTTACAAGTCTCTATCTGCAATATCGTCGAAAAAGTTGCGTTCATCCGGACGGACAGACGAACAGCATAATGGATATTGCACAAACCCAATATACTAGTTTCATTTCGTAAAACAGTATAAAAATGAAGAAATGCCATAAAAATATATATGTATATTTATATTTGTGAAAGAATAAATTAATTATTTTTTCTTAATACGATTCCTTGTATTCCTGAAAAAAAACAAAATCAAATGAGTGAAACAAAATCAATTATGTTGACTGCTCTCAGAGTCGTTTAAATATAAATACACTTGTATTTTGCGCTACTTTTTGTTTTTTTTTTATCCTTAAATGAACAAATAAAACTCCTTAATTTAGAACAAATAAAACTATTTCTTTCTAACATTAAAAAAACTGGCAACTTTTCTTAACAAAAAAGATTTTAATTTATATTAAATTTAATATTTTTATTTTATCATAATTCATAATTTTTAGCGCATTTAAGAACAAAAACTATGAAATTTTGGAAATTTAGATATTTAACTAAAGCAAGATAAACCACAGAAATATAAAAAAAACAATATTATGATTATAAAGCTTATGCGAATAAATGCTTATTTTATTTTTAGTTTTTTCAATTTTAAGATCATAAAATTTCATTTCAAATATAAAATCTTCAGTTTTCAGGCACATATTCTAATGAAAACTATCTACCAACATCATTAGACTTATGAAACCGCATGCTCATTACAGGTAAACATTTGGTAAACACGAATACGCACTGTTGCACATGACATATTTTGGACGCGCCCATTTACATAGCCATGCGCTGAGTAGAAATTTTAATTTTTTAAAACTAACAAATATATAGAAATAAATTGCAAGTGCATGTCACAAAGGTTAAGAGGGGGAAAGGGGGGCTGTGAAAGTGGAGGTTGCATCCAACAGCAACGAGTTTGTTGCAGTTGGCAGCGTTCTTTCCACTGCTGCACAATCAGCAAAAGTCAGCGAGCTATGAATAAAAGTTAAACAGACAAAACAAAGTGCAAAGTTAGTGGGTGTGGCTAGGAGGCGTTGAATAGGGTGTCTAGTAGGAGGCAAAAGTAGTTGTCGTTGTAAATTTCACACGCAAAGCGCGTGAAATGGCGCCGCCATTTTAAAGTTAAAACATTTGCGTAATTAGCAGCAGCAGCAATTGCAACAGCAACAAAAACACGAAAGGTAAAAACAAGTCAAAAGCCAGACCAACAAAAGGGCGACAACCAAAAGTACTTTAAGTGCCAGCGTAAATTACGTACCAAAAAGTTAATTAAATTGTTACCATTTCGCCTATTCTTTTCGTTTATATTTTTTTTTCTTCACCGATTTATCATGTTGGCCGTGTTGGCTTTTGGCCAACTGCATGTTTGCTAACCGAAAAACCTCCAGCTGACAATTAACAAATGTCAACGAAAACTTGCGCCAAGGATGCGGGCGTCGCCGTAGCCAAACCTTGGATTGCAGCGCAGTGTTATGACACTTGTGTTTTCGGTGGGGGCGGGGTTCTGATTCATGTTTGCCCACTATTTTGAACTACTTTGCCATTAACTTTTTCATTGCTTTTACATGTGTTGGTTGCTTGTAGTTCAAGATTGATTTTACAGTGCTTAAAACTTGATTTTGTTGGTTGTATATAAACCTTCCAAATTGGTTTATATTTTGTCAAACTTATGGGAGTTTACAATGGAGTTTATTTAATGGAACACTCAATAATATGTTTGAAATCTGTATTCAGATATAACTTTCCGCTAATCTTATAACGAAAATTGGTTAGAGATAAAGCTCTTAACTTTTTTGTACATGTTTTACCCCCAAAATTAATACATATTTTTTTGTGAATCAGTGAAAATTTTATGAAAAGTAATTGCACTTTGAGACTTCAAGCTTAATGACTTTAGATTAGAAAACTAAACAAGGAAAAATTAATGTAGATTTGATGTTGCATTTTAACGAAACAATAAACTAGTGCGATGTGGTTTATGCTTATTTTTTATTGTATTAAAAGTCAAATTTAAAGATTCTCATGCCATACTGTATAAGGACTAAACATTTAAAAAAAATAGTTTTTTTTTTATTAAATTAAAAGGTTTAAGATTCAGGAAAGAAGAGAATATTCTTATTGAAATAATTTATTATTGGCATATTGAAAAAAGTATGGCATTTTATATAGAATTTTATCATAATTTTTGCAATTATGCTTTGTCGCATATTTTTGGCTTCTCGTCCCTCTTATCGATCCAGTCATCTTTCAGATTTATAAAGCATTGCCATTAACTATGTGCGTTCCGTCGACATCATTTAACATTGCCAGTCAGATGCGTGCTATATTGTGCGTAAAGTTCAGAGATAAGCCGCTGGTACCACATTTTTTTTTTTATTTCTTTGTTTTTCGTTTTTTTTTCTTCCTTGCTTGCTGGCCCCGTCATTCATCAGTCATTGAAGTTGACTGCGACAGTTCGCATTAAGCATTATCAATTGCGAATCACCAATCGTTGTCATCATCATCATTGGACCCGGGCACGTTTGTCGTTTTGTCTGGCGCGCATATCGCATTATATCTGCATTGTCACCTTGTTGGCCATTTAACGTGGAACGCCCAACGCTCGGGGACTGTTAACGGTTTCAGCAGGACGAGCAGCAGCAGCGGCAACGGCTCCTCTGGTTTCGTCAATTTGGTGCTGCTTGTCGTGTGCACGCCTCGAGTTGGTCACATGGATTTCAGCTGCTCCAGCTTCGAGGTTGGAGGGAAATGTTGTTGTTGTTTTCTGTTTTTTTTTCTTTCTTTTTAGTGGTTTCGTTATACTTTCGCTTTTTCTTTATGTAGCTCAGTGTTATTCAATTAGCAGCAATGACAGTGGGTAAAATAAGTATGATATTTGTATAAAGATTAACATTAAATTGGAAGTGCAAATTGGCTTGCATTTCGTATCTGCCTATCAAAGTTGACAAAAAAAAGTAATAGGTATTTAAGTTTGTTTCTAAGTAAAAACTTGTTAAAGACAGTTCAACTTATTTGTGAAGTAATTTGTGGAAGATATAATTGCAGTGTTTCCGGTGTTGTATTTAACCATGTTTTCATGTTCCCTTCAATGTTAAGAACAATTTCAATTTATTTTATATATAGCTTAAAGCTTGGCTTTTTATTGATTAATTAAATAATCTTGATATAGACCAAACACTGTTAAACATTTAACAATAAATGAAATTAATTTTCACAGTTGGGTCAGCTTAACATTAGTTATACTCGTTCACGAAGTGAAACTAGTATATTGAGCTTATGCAATGTCCGTCATGCTGTCCGTCTATCCGTCCGGATGAACGCAACTTTTTTCGCCGCTATTGAAGATAGGGACTTGAAACTTTGGATATATACTTATAGTTATCCTCTTCAGACAAAGTGTTAAGATTTTTGTGCCACGCCAACTAGGAGGCTGACAATTCGATAACATGTCGATACACCTCAAATCGCAAATCGATAAAAGGCCAGACCGCCCCCAGCGTCCCCGCCCTGAAAAATTGGAAATGCCTATATCTCCCACAGTTGTTGAGCTAGAGTCACCAAATTTGGGATATATATTACTGGAAAGCTCCCGCAGATGTTACAGAAAAAAATTTCCAGCCACGACCCCACCCTCCCCCTTCCGGCTCCACAAACCGCGAAAATGTGTATCTCGCACAGTTTAAAAGCTAGGGTCACCAAATTTGGAAGGTAAATAACTAGTCACCTCCTTTGAAGAACGGCAAAAAAAAAATTTCCGGCCACTCCCGCCCCCGCAAATCGAAAACACCTATATCTCGTACAGTTTTAAAGCCAGGGTCACCAAATTCGGTATGTAGATAGCTGGAGACCTCCCCCAAAAATTGCGACTTTGACATTCTGGCCACGCCCACTATAATGCCCCCTAACGCCCCGCCCTTTAAAATCGGATATGCTCATATCTCCCACGGTTCTTAAGCTAGAGTTACCAAATTTGGAAGGTAGATAACTGGTCACCTCCTTTAAAGATCGACCAGGACCCCCCCCTTCCCCCACCCGCGCCAAATCGCAAAAATCGAAAGCTCTCACAGTTTTAATGTTAAAGTTCCCCAAGAAGAACGTGAACGAGTAAAACGCAGTCGGTAACGCCCGACTGCAGCGTTCTTACTTGTTTTACTGTTTGTGTTTTTTGAGAAACAAGGGAATAAAGTAAAGTATATAAATTTGACTACTTCTTAAACATAAATTTTTTGGTAGTTAGCATAAAGTTAGATACATATATAAGTGCAGGTAGCTAAGAACTAATTAATTGTTAAGGCAAAATCGCTTAAAAGTAATAAAGAGCTTTATTTCATACTTATTTATTTGATAAAAAAATATTTTTAAAACAAACAGGTTAGCCTTATATATTAGATTCAACATAGATTCTGTCTGGCAATTTTTTATTTTTCTTTAAAAGTCAGAAATGTATTTCTATTGTCTTTGGCATTTCGCAAATTTGCCTCAATCGCGCACCTTTTAAATCGACAACGCCTAAAAGCAGACAACGAAAAAGCTGCAAAAAATAAACAGAAAAAAAGAAGTATCGTTACGGTCGCAGTCACATTTATCCTAACGTGCTCGTTTAAGTGGAATCACTTAATGGTTTTATACGCTTATCATTATCCCAGCAGCGACTGCTGTCTCCTGCCAGGCAACATCGTTGTCCAACCGAGTTCCACGCACAATGACAAAGCGTCAACAGCGTGGATAGTACCACCATCCGCAGTACCACCCACCGTCAGTGAATCCACGAATTGCGTTGATTCAATCAAATTTGAAATTGTGGAGCATTTTTATCTGGCGGATGTTTGGCTCGCTGTCAGCGCAAAATGTTTGCGTCCAGTCATTGTTTTAACGCGTATGTTTGCCAGGAACACACACGTAACAACAACACACACAATACACATCTTCATTGTTAAAAGCATAATTTTGAGCTGAAATTGCTGGCTGAATGTTTCAGTTTTTGGGCGGGTGACAGTCCCACGGTGTGTGTACGTGTGTGTGTTTGTGTATTTGTCTGTGTGTGGGGTGTTGCTTAGGGGTTGGCTTGGGTGCGCCACTGTCACAGTCAAAGGTCGTTTGTACGGCCCACAAATAAGGAAGTAATATGTCGCCGCTGCATGGCCATCAAAGCCAGACGCGTTGAATACTTCGCTCAGCTTGTAAATGGCTCCCCCCTATCGACGGTAGTTGTCTCTGACAGTAAGAGAAGTGAATGCTCTTTTTTTTTGCACATGGTTCAGTCCATTGTCAACGATTTGACTGCACTGCTAAATATAGGGTATATTTTCTAGGGAAGCTGGTTTTTTTTTGGAAAGAATTTGACGGTAGTTATTGTTTGATTTAACGAAATTTAATTCGTAGTAAAAATTTAAAAAAAATTTGTATCTTTATTTTTGTTATTCTCGAGTTTTGTCTCATACATTTTTTTTATATCTTTATTTATTTCTTTTTTATAACTTAATCAATTTTATTACATTTTTCTTGTTTTCAGTATTTGTATTTTATTATATTGATGTATCCAACTTTAAAATTTTCTTTGTATTGGCTTGCAAAATAACAAAAAACACCATATTTCGTATAGCCTGGCTTACAAGGTATTTATATGGTTGTTTAGCCACAGCATTTTCAGGCTGTTCTTGTCCTTTTTGTTTTGTTTTTTTTTTTTACCCGCTGTCAAACACATTGAACCGCATTTGTTTTGAAAGATTAATGACCCACAATTGGTCGCATCATCGCGGTGTCTGTGGCTATTGTTATGCGTAGTGTGGTTGTTGTTGCTGTTGATGATTTGCGCATATTTATGGTCTTGAAAACGTTGTCACATTTTAAGTTTCGAACGAGATCTTCAGAGCATGAGGGTGGTGCTGTTTGGTACCACACCGTCAAATCATTTCATTAATATAATGTACCAGAATGTGACTTGTCGGTTGTCAACTTTGTGCCGCTCCATGAAGGATGTGTGTTCAGGTAGGTGGAGTGGCAGGACGTTGTTCACTTTAGTTTAATGCCACTGCCGGGGACGACAAGTCAGTTAGTGCATCGAAACTTTGCTAACTTTTGCGCTACAAGGCACTGATTTTATTTACAGGCTAACAACAAGGATACTTCTGACGACAAGTCGAGTCAAGTCAAGTCGAGTCGACTTGGGTCGAGTCAAAGTGAGTTGCCCTGGGGGTGGGCTGCGCCCCTTGCCGGCCAGCTGGATGTCTTCGATGCAGCGTGGCTGTCAGTAACACTTAGTCGACATTTAACTTGTGTCATTTGCAGTGTACAGGCTAACCGAAGGTAGCGGGGACACCATATGCGGCAAGGAGAATGAAAAGTCATGCGTTTCTATTGAAATTTTCTAGCACGGAACTCTCGAAAATATGCTAAGTACAAGTAGAATGGAAAACAATATATGTGTTGAATGGAATATATAAAAATGGAACATTAATTTAAAAAAGGAATAGAGTATTACATATTATAAATATCCAATTATGCACCAGCAGCAATACATCAATTATCAAACTATTTTAACTGTTTTATGATAAAAAACAATCGAACAATCGTAGCACAAGATTAAATCTGGAAGAAAAGAGTGGGAATTTTTTACCTTTGCCTATATGAGATCATAAAGAAATATTCATATATATTCAGTCATGGGAAATTAAAAGAATCTGCTTGTCTTATTTTTAAGATCTTCTGTAAAAATAAATTGGTTTCAAATATTATAATTTTTATCTCTTGTTTAAAAGTAACAAAAGTGAACAAAAAATATGTGGGTTTGTCAAAAATGTAAACATCTTCAGCCTTTAATTGAAAGAGTTGTATTGATGTCTCGCTTAAAAAATATTGAGCAAACCCTTATCCAAAAGATATATTTGGTCCAATTTTTTATATATTCTAATATGTATTTAAGATAAATAAACCAAGTTGTTCTTAGAGTACTCAAAACCATGATAAAAACAAGTAAGAACCAGCCAGCATTATTTGTGCAATGCAGAATTATTCTCTAATTAATTAAGACAATTACAATCCATTAAAAAGATAAATTCGAATTATGAATTTTGAAAATAAAATTTTTTTCGGATATCAGGGAAGGGCAAGATTTTTTCCTACAAATTTTATTTTCAAAAATTCATTTAATTTAAATGTAAAATGATTTTTGACAAACAATTTGACCCCCTCAGAATCGGGTTAATGTTGATTTTTATACAAATTATAACTAACACAATCGATTAATATATATAGGATATAGGCATTTCCAATTTTTTAAGGCGGGGCAATATTTTTTGGTCGCCAGCTATATACGTACATACCAAGTTTTGTGACTAGCTTTAAAATTGCGGACTTTATCGATATACGATTTTAGGTGTTATCGGTTTGTAACGCCCCCAGTGGGCGCAGCCCAAAATCCTTAACAGTTTATCTGACGCGGGTACACACGAGTATATATCCAAAATTTCAAGTCTCTGGCTTCAATAGCGGCGAAAAATTGCGTTCATACGGACAGACGGACGGACGGACAGCAATACGGACATTGCACAAAACCAATATACTCTTTCACTTCGTGAACAAGTATAACTAGTCGATATTAAAGCGGCTTAATAATTCAGAACAGCATTTGAACATGCTTAAATATTTATTTGATTAAGTAGAAGAGTGAAGGATCTCCCCGCATTAATTTCAATATTGAGTGGAAGTGCACAGCGGCGGCAAACAATTAAATAGCTACACACAGCCGGCACATGCCAAACAACAAATTTCCTACACACACACGCACACATAGACCCTCATCTTATATACACACACGCATCAACTGGCAAACATTGTGGCCACTTCATCATGGACAGCAATTGCGTTAGAGATTCATCCATTTATTCACACCACAAAGCAGAAGCGGCCAAGGACACGGAGCAGGAAAAGAAGAAGACAACACAGGACAGTTAGAAACAGGACAACTGAGAGCCACAAGGCGTAAACTTATTCCGAACAGATATTTTTGGCGACACACAATAAGCCGCGGCACTTTTCATTAGCAGCCACACTTTGGGCGTCAGCTGTTGGGGGGATTGCGTGGTTACACTTGGAGAAAAGCGAGGTGCTTAATTCTGGTTTACACTTTTCCTTTTTTTTACACGTTTTCGTTTCCTAATTATGTACTCTATTTAAAGTTTGTTATTCGCAATTCCATGTACATATTTAATCTACTGCGAATTGTATTCAAAATGAAAATAAAATAATACAAATATTGAAAAAATACTTTTTTTTACATATGAATATACATTTAAAAAAATGTTCTTCAAATAAAAAAAGATCTGTCTTAGGTTAATAAGACTTAAACTTCAGTTAATTTCAATTTATATTTTAATTTTCAATTGAAGTATAAAATTCTCACTTTATTTTTCTTTGAGTGCATGTATCGTAGTATCTATAAAATGTCTTGGCCTTGTCAGGCTTTACTTCTTACTTTTTGTGGCGCCTTTGTTGCAGTTATTAACCCTTAACCGCACATAACATTTATTACCCACATTGTTCCGCACACACAGCCCCCACAAAAAGGACCAAACAAAGTCGCCTGCGTTAAGCTGACAATGACATTTTTTCGCCCCGACTGCCACACCCCCTGCCTATCTTACCCTGGACTAACGTATTTCGCTTGATTGTGTTTGGTAGGGCGACTTTTGTCTGTGGTTTATCGCTTTTAATTTGTCGTCGCGTCTTGTGCTCGTTAAGTCGTCTTTCGGCCTCTTTTCCAATGCTTTTTCTCGCTTTTCGCTGAGTGAATTTTCGTGGCGATAATTGGCTGTGCACAAGGCCAACAAAATTAGAGATTTGTTGCTCGGTAATTCGTTACAACATGTTGAATACCGAGAGCTCAGCTCTGAATTTATGCTTTTTACTTTAAAATGACCAATGTTTCTTCAGAATAAAATTATTTTGCTGTGTATATTGAGTGGAAAATTCTAGTGTATTTAAATTTTTAATTTCACTTGTGTCCTTTAAGGTTAAACATTTTCTTTCAAGTCGTTCACTGACAGTTCAATTTTAATTTGGAAGCTCCAAGCTTAATATTGGAATTTGCTTTTTTTTATCCTGTAATTTATTTATTTATTTTATTGTTTGTTATTGTTTGCTTAAAAATACAGTTAAACCTTTCTCGTATTTAATTTATCAATTTTATATATAAATATTTTAAATTGGTTTTAAATCAATTTAAAAGTAACAGATGAATATTTACCATTTATTGTTGTGTCGTGTTAAACTTATTTCCTGACAGCGCTGTGATGCTTTAAATTAAAAAAATCATATATTATAAAAAACAAGTAAGATTGCTCTAGTCGGGACCACCCGACTAGGGGATACCCTGAACCCAGCACTTAACACATACACACAAACTCTCGGCACTTGAGTATTGAGGTGGTTAAAAATGAAAAAAAAAAATTAATTTATAATTATCAACGAAAAAAGAAATATTCTACACCAGGAGTTGAACCACCGACCCTCGGCCCAGCTGCACAACTCCTATCGACTGCACCACACTACCATTCAATCCACTCATCATATAATATAACTTAAGCATCTTTAAAAAAATTTTTAAGGAAGCGCTAACAAAATTCAGTTTTTATCATAAAAACGATAAATATTAATAGTTTTTATTGATAATTAAAAAAAGATAGAACCGATTCCACACTGTCGAAAGGCGTACTCGAACCGCCGACCCTCCGTTCCAGCTGCTTAACTCTTACCAGCTGCGCCACACTTCCATTTTTCCCGTTGTGATAAAATTCAACTTAACCCTTGCAAAAAATTCCACGAAAAACGCTAGACAAAATTTTGCATTTGTCTGTATGTGTGCACACGATTGATTTATAAACCAATTTGCAAGACTGTAGTATTTGATTTGTGGTTTTTATGGTTTTATCGATATTGGGAGCGATTGGGGGAAGGTATCC
>SCDS01000975.1:9692-40294 GCA_004149465.1 Drosophila nigromelanica | reverse complement strand
AAAAATTGTGATGTTACCCCTTGTGATTTTTGTCAAAAATGGTCAAAATTTAGAATGTGGATTTTTGAATGCCAATCGATAGTCCCGATCCGTACGAGTCTAAAAATGTATACCACTCGAAAATATGAGCATTTCCGGAAAGATACACCTGTTTATAAAATCGATTGCTATTAAAATATTTTTTTTTTTGAAATGGATCTATCTCTTTTATCATTTCTATCTATCATTTCTTTTAAACAGCAGACAACAGGATATGGCTATTTTGACTTGGTAACTAATTTATAATTTAATTTATCAGAGACCCCTTGAAAAACATTTGTAGTTTCTACAAAATCAGCTTGCTACAATTTTAAATTTCAAATATCTATTGGTGTACTTGTAAATTTAATATGCGTTTAAGCAATCTAATGGTCTGTTTATTGGGTTCGTTAGCTTATTCGTCTATTTCGCCATCGTACATGATATGAAATCGTTCCCTAATTGCCTCGACACTGTCACAACCGTTGATCACATCGGCCACGTGCTGTGTGCCCGCCTGGAGGAGACCGTCAATGTTCAGATAATCGGCCGCGATGATAAGCTCAAAAATGGTCGAATCGTTGGCGTTGGCCTCGGCGAGAATGCGTTCGAATGTGTAGCGCTGCAGCTCCAATTCCGGTTTCTGCTCGGCGATGCGGTTCACAGTGCTGTCCACGGCGCTGTCCACGGCGCTGTCCACGGGTGGCATGGCCTGGCACCAATTGAGCACCAGCCGAAAGATATCGGACCGAACCCGATCCAGTGGCATGACATTGGCATCATCATCATCGCTGCTCTTGAGCTCCGGTCGCTCCTGCTGCAGCCAGCTGTGTGTCAATCCCATCTGCTGGGCCACCTGGAGGTTCACATCGAAGACGACGCCGTCGCTCGTCCGAATTTGAAGTGCTTGCGATGGCTGCGTCATCTTAAATGGTTGTATATTTAGACAGGTGTGTTTAAATCTACTAAAATGACAGAACCTGTCTCAACGATTGCTTCGATGGAGTATTCAGTTAGCATTTTTTTTAGGCAGCCTTAAAGTATGCAACGTAATTTGTGTTGTTGCCTGAGTGGAAAGTGTGGCCTAAATTTCGGTGCAGCTGCCTTCAATGTGCCCCCTTTTAACCCTGGCAACACTGGCGAAAAAACATTCATTGAATTCATTCATAAATTCCGTCGCGTTCTGCTGCCACTTCACGTGCCAACGAAGCGGAGCGGAGCAAGTGCGTCTTTGTATCTTTGCAAATGTATCTGCGTACGTGCCAGACTCTCAGCCCAGTTGGCCAGTTTCCCAGGTGAGGCGACAACAACAACAACTTGTACAACGACAACGACACCAATCACAATCATCATAAGGCCCGTCGCCATCGCAGTTGATTATGATGAGCTCCTCTCGAGTTGTTTTTTGCTTCAAGTGTTTGCTGCTTGGCTCGTCTCCATCTCCATCTTCAGCTCCATCTTCAGTTTCATCTTTAACATGAGCTTCATCAGTTTTGGCTGTTGCTGTTGTTGTTTTGTCTGCTTTCCTTCGCGAAAGTTTATCATTGCGGCAAGATTCTAACATTTTTGTGTGCATTCCACTTTGGTGCGTTTTATTATTGTTTTTTTCTTCTGTCTCTCTCTCTCCTTGGGATTTGTCAAGAGTTTGCCTTTTGCCACGCTCATAAAACGTACTCGAACTCATTAAAACGCGCACTCTGATAACCGAAATGGCCAAGTTGGGACACGGGGACGTTGCGACGGAACGGTTTTGGCGACGTGTTTTGCATGTGCGTTTTTAAGCTGTTGATTTATTTGATGGCCATTTGTTGTTGTTGTTGCAGTTGCGGCACGTTGCATAGGTTCTGAGCGTCTGCGAAATGGGGCAAGCAGGCACAAAAATGTTCAAAGCTTGCAAAATGTGGCCAGTTAATTAGGCAAGTTCATGTGGGAAAAGTTGGACACATGGCCAGTTTTTGTCTGGGCAGGCTAGAAGCTAGATGTTCGTTATGACTTCAGCGGGAACAGTTATGGGGAATTATGTAGGTTCTTTTTAATTAGAATTTGCAGCGGCACTATAAACAGAGTTGTGTTATCCTTTTCACAAGAGCAAAATTTCTATCAAATGCGTTATATGCATTAATCAGAAAAAAAATAAAAATATAAAAATTGTGAATTTCGCCACGACAAGCGACTTGTATATTTATCCTCTTGGTATCTATTTATAAAAAAAAATGTTCAAAATAGCCCCATTTTAAAAAAATGCTTTATTACATGCTTATATTTGATTAAATCTTTATAATAATAAGATAAAACATTTTTTAATTAGAAATTTTTCGAAATTGAAGACCGAACCTTTGTAAAATTTAAAGTTTTTTTTTGGAATATACAATCAAGGATATGGCAACCTCTTGGACACTTTAAAGAGTCAAATACTGTCGCAGTTTGCAGGCAAGGAAGTTTACAGTGCTGTCCATTGTATTGGGTATTGGGTTTTAAGGTCTGGGTTGGCAGCTAACAACAACAACAATTTGAATGAGAAATATCAAAAAAGAAAAATTTGCATTTGGCCCGATCGCAGTTCGCGACTTGTCGTTGCCGGGGATTTCTTTATGACCCGAGCTGGCAGTGCAGCGGAGTTTTATTTCAGCTATGGCCTTTGTTTGCCTGCAAGTTTATTTGATTCTATTTTCATTTTATTTGAATTGTGGTGCGCTTTTATGGCCTGTGCATGAGCCTGTTGCCAGCCAGGCTGCCTGCCAGCTTGTCCGTTGCCTGGCTGAGATTTGTTTTGTGAAAGTTACAGCAAAAGACGCTATCGATGAGCCCCCAAAGAAGTCGCCGAGTCGCAGCCATGGCCGTAACCGAGTGCTGTTGTGGCCATTGCTGTTGGCTCTGCTCAGTTGGTGATTGTAAAACAATAAAAGCAACACCTGACTGCCGTTTGCCCACCTCACAATGGCGTTGATGGCGACGCGGATGCGGACGTCGTTGTTGGTGGGCAACCCAATCCCGAGGCCGGTGGCAGCGGCAGCGGCAGCAGCAGTTGCAGATCTTATCAGCGCCTTGCTTTGGCCAAAAATGGCCATGACAAAAAAACATGCTTATTGTTTTGTAGTTTTGGTGACGCGTTTTAAACATTTCAATTGCGTTTTTGCGTTCTGTGCGTTTGCATTGAACAACAACAACAACAAAACAACAACAACATGAGCAAAAGCAACAAATTGCCGACTGATTGCTGTTGATGGAGAGCTGCTGAGGAGCTGGGGCAATTGGAATCGAAATCTAAATCTAAATAAATAAAAATCGTGCGCTGTTGCTTTTTGGTCTTAAGTGAAAGGCAGGCGGCGAGATCAGCGTCTTGGCCAAAGTATCTCAATGCGCTGCAAATTTAATCAATTGATGAGGCAGCGTGCAACTTGCTGCTTGCTGTTTGCAACCTGCTGCCGCCTGCCGCTTGCCACTTGTTTGTCGTTGCTTTTATTGTTGTTGTTATATTGTGTTGCTGTGATGGCAATTTGGATTTTGTGGCTAACACAAACCTGACCAGAAAGACATTTACATTCTACGGTTAAGTGTTGTTGTTGTTGTTGTTGTTGCTGCTGCTGCTGTGCAAGTGTCGCAACAACCACAACAACAACTTTACACGCTAGAAACCGTGACTTTAATTTTCTTTTTCTTCCCCCTCCCCCGCCAGCTTTATATATTTTTTTGATTTGTTTTTCTGCTGTCTTTTTTTATGTAATTTCAATTTTTGTTTTTCCATTTGGACTTTTCATTAAATCACCTCGCTATGTCGCCAATTTAAGCGCTTTTCTCATTTTTCCTGTCTTGCTTTTAATTTGTAATTACTTGCACATTTTACTTTCGTTTGTGCCATTTGATTTATGGCCCAACAAATTGTGGTCGCCAAATGAAAACTTGGCCAAAACGTGGAAACTGGCAATTGGAATCGTGAGTCGAGCACAAATGTTGCAAGAATTAAGAAAGTTTTTAATGCATTTAATGGCATTTAGTGGCACTCAAACTATTTGAAGTTAAATCACATATATATGTATCTATATAATATTATTTAAAAAATGTTATCAATTTATAGATTTCTTTTCGTCTTCCCATTATCTCATTTAATTATTTTGTTCGTTTAATATATGTTATGCAATCTATAATTTTCTTTATGTGACACAATTATTATAATATATTCTATTATAATAACAACAATAAAGATGTTATATGTAAATATTATTATATATAAATATTTAAATGCATTTTTTTTCTTTCTAATTTCCAGTATTTCTGTTTCTTAAAAGTGTTGTATTTTATATCCTAAGTATAAAATAATTTCTTTGAATATTTTCTAGAATTATTTTGTTTTAAGAGACTTTTATTTTTCCTTATTCGACTTTACTCAAAACCCATCCAAAATTTTCTACATGTTCCATGTGAGTCGGAGATATTCTCTGTTTCTTTCTCGCATCTCACATCCGTTTTCACATCCTGCTTTTGGCCATGCTTCCTGTAAATGAGCTCATTAGGTTCATTGCAATGTTGCCATTGTCAGCGTTTGCTGCACTTGACACTTGCCGCTGACATGTTGTTGTCGTTGCACGCAATAACAGCAATAGCAGCAACAGCAACAGCAGCAACAACAACATTAGCTGCAACTGCAGCAATAACAACTGCAACACCCACTCACCAGTTGCTGTTGCAGTCGCAAATGTGCAACAATTTCAAATAGCTTCCACTTACAGCAACTGCTACAGCACAGCAACAGCAACAACTTGCAGCAGCAGCAGCAACTGCAACAGACCCATTGATTAGGTGACCCTTGTAGCGGTCCGAGGCTGTCAGCCTCACTTCTCCTTTTACCTCTCTTTCTGTCCGTTCCCTTGTCTTTTCTTTGCCTTTGGTTTTTGTGTTGCCCCCAATTGTCATTGACTGTTGCAGTTGCTGTTGCTGTAGTTTCTGTTGTTGCAGCTAGCTCAATTGATTGAATTACATACATGTTGTTGCTGCCTCTGGGTCCCAACACCCCCACATTTACTCTGACTGGCTGACTTTTGAGCCCTGTCGCGACTCACGGGCCGCTTTGGGCCATGTTGCAGAGTCAAACAAAGTCAGCCCAGTTCGCCAGTAAGCCAGTTAATTAGCAGAGACTCAAGCTGCTCTTGTCCTTGTGCCAGTTGTGAGTAGGTTGCAAGAAGTGCGCTGGGAAGTTGTAAATGATGCCAGATGCGATACAAGCTAGTTCAAGGATGCTCGACAGATGAGCGACTATTGATTAAAATTTGATGCAGTGGGCTTAAATGAAGACCAGGTTTTTGCGGAATTGCCTTACTACAGAATATGTTACAAAGGGATCTTTAGATATTTTTACTAACATTAGAAATCATGACAAAATATAATGTAATTGTCAACTTTTAACATAATTCAATATTTGATTCAACAGTTTTTTGGATTTTATATGATTAAATTTGTTATTGGTATGTTATTGGTAAATACAAAGAACAAAGAAGATATTCGAAGCCCTTTTCTGATAATAAACATCACAAGCTTTACAAGTTTGTATATTATATTAAGCTACAAAATTCTCAAGCAAAAAATCCTTCAACTTACAGCAAACTTATTTGTATGCCAAACCTCAACCTCTAACCCCCATTCAATCCACTAAGTCAACAGCTTTAGCACTTGCGTGCAATCACTCAATGTCCAATTGCATGCGCCATCAAACTTTTTCAATCCACATACTCGAGTAGTATATAAAATGCAATTTCCTCTGCTGCTGCCTCCGCCAGCTGCTGCTGCTGCTCTTGTTGCTGTTGTTGCATGCCACGCACCATAACGAAAACAAAACAAAACACAAAATGCCGCTGCCGAACTTGTCCTTAAAATGTCAACCAAAGTGTTCATTAATTTGTGTCTCCCGCTCTGCTTTGATTGTAGTTGTAGTTGTTGCTATTGTTGTTATTGTCTGGTTGCACTATTATTGCTCTGTTGCGGTTGTGCGGCCGCTTGTGGCGTGTGTGTGCACAGTCATTGATCATGAATTCCGCGCGCTTGGCACTCGCTTGCCGCACATGCGTCATGCCAGCTTGACACTGTCCCCATCGCCACGGGCTCCCCCTTGCCCTCCCTCGCTTCCACAATTGGCGACACAATTTTGCTGCCTTTGGCATGTGCCACACTGCCAGCGGCAACCTACGCAAAAATAAAAATCTGTTGCCAGTAGTTTTGTAATTTTCATGTAAAAGTCGAGACAAATGCAAAATGGCCCTGCAAATGACGACGACAACAACAACAACGGCACTAATAACTGCTGTGCCACGCCCCCTTTGGCAGCCCACAGCCAGCCCTGAGCCTGTCCAGGCCAGCCATCAATCTCAATTGCTTCGCATTTTCATATGCAGCTCTTCGATCATTTTGCGAATGACAAGCAGCAGCAGCAGCAACCAACACTCTAGCAACAACAGCAACACTGACAACAGCAGCAACAACAACTACAACAACAAGGCAGGTAATAAAAAATTGCAGATTTGTCACAGCAATTGTTGTTGTTGCTGCTGCTGCTGGCCTGATTCTTGTTGTTGGCTACATACGTGCGCCTGTAATTACATTTTATGATGTTGAGTGTTTCTTTTTTCTGCATTTTGATTTTAATTTTTTTGTATTTTCCTTATTTTTTTTTGTGTTTCTGGTTTGTTTGTCTCCGGAATTATCTCACCCAAATGTCTACGCGTGATTAAACGTTTAAGTTGCTGATATGATATGGCCAGGGCCTGTCGCCGTTTCCATACTGACTGACATATTGATTGCCATTGTGGCTGCTGCTGCTGCTGCTGTGTCTTGTTTTGAAAGTTTGCGGCTGTTTGCCTGTCGATGTTTGCTGTCTGTTTGCTGTTCTCTGTGCTCCATAAATTGCACCGTGTGATATAAAATATTCGCCCTGAAAATTATATCCAAGTTGGAAGGGATTGCAGGGAACTGCTGTCAAATCGTAACAGATTTTTCTGCCTGGTGGCAACTTGATTATGATCTATTCTGATCTGATCTGTGCTCTAAAATAAATCTGCATTTAAATTTTATGCATTTTAAAAAATACAGTTTGTACCCTACTCATTTTTAAGTAATTTGTTGGTCATAGTTGCTGGTATCAACATTATTATAAAATGCCGTCTAAAAACTGAACTTTTCGAAGAAAAGTCGTTCCAAAAATTACAAATCTTTTAACAAACTGAAAACCGCATTACTCCGCCAATATTGAATCAATCTTTGCTCCATACTGTTTTAAATAAGTTTTTTTTTGTTTTAAATTTTGTGGTACTTTTATAGAAAAAAATCAAAGTCGAAAAGTAATTCGTTAAAATTTAGTTTTGAAAATATAGTTGTAAACATTTTCTAAAATTCTAAAATTTAATGCATTTTATTTTTAATATAGATATTAAAATACTTATTGATTGATAAGCCGATTAGGCATTTAATATTTTATAACGACCAAGCTTAAGTTATTTCAAATACTTAATAAAACACTGCCAATAACATTCACACGTACTAAAATCGACGAGTTAAACATTCAGCGCCTACATAAAGATTCAGTTTAATGGCAGCTCTTAAGTCGCAACTTCACGCTTAATTAGACGCTTGAAAAAATAACTTCACCCGGTGTCGCGTTAAGCAGAAACTGAGACTGAGACTGGGGCTGCTATAATATGGCCAGCTGGACGGCGAGTTTGTCGAGACAAAAATGGTCAAAACATGAAATCCTATTAGACAAATTGAAATTACAAATGAGACAACGCCGAAATTAATTTATTAATTAGTCACACTCCATTATGGCTGGACAAAGAGAGGCTGCAAACGGTAGCCGCGACAACAGCAACAACAACTGCACGAATACCAACACCTACAACAACAACAACAGCAACAACAACTCTGGTAATGATCTGCCCACATGCGGCGTTGAAGCGTCTCGAAATGGTTGACAGTCAGTTGGAGTCGGGCACTCGATCGCTCGGTCCGAGCCAAATTCAGGCATTGTGGTGTGAAAATTGTAAAATCCAATTAGAAAACTCAACACGCAACGCATTTTCATCTTTATATAACTGCGTGGGCGCCCCCTCCCCATCCCCCCCTGCTGAGCAGGCTCTCACTCTCACTGCCAGCTGACATAATCAGTGATAAGTAATCGTTAATTAAATTGCATGAGGGCAAAAAACAAAATCTAAGCCCAATTTATAGGGGCAAAGACAATGAAATGTCGCATTCTGAAGGCTCATATCGGCGCGATCTCAGTTCCATTTTGGCCAGCACAGCGACAGGCGACAGCGACGACAGGTTGTTTTGCGGCAAATTGGCAAGACAATTGCTTGCTAGCTGGCTTACGAGTACAGTTATCATGGGAAACAGGCAACAACAGCAACAGAAATAGAAAAAGGAGGCTCAACTTGTGTCCGACTGCAGCTGTAATATGGCCAACAAACAGCGCCCAGATAGCCTTAAATGGCCGCAGCAAAGTGAATGCCTGGCCATAAAGGAGTCCCAATGCCCCGAAAGTAAATCCAAGCCAAAAACTGAGGCAAAAATCAACGCGTTAATTAAGTGTTTATGGTGTCAACTGTACTTGCTCCGTGCATAATTCATAAATATACATAATAAAACAAAATATATAAAAAAAAGCATTTATAAAAGCTAGATCTATCTTTGCATTAGGCCCATATTATGAATTATGCAATCAGCTCGTCTGGGTGAAAGTTTTCAATTTATATATGCTTATACAAATATATTTATGGAATTTGTATTTTTAGCACCATAAATAAGCGTTTTTTATTAATAGCAGCTCATTAACCTCGACTTATTAATTAGAAATGTGTTTCTGTAAAACTACAGGAAAAACAAACATGAGTACGGCCTAAAGTTGTGGTTGAAGCCAATGGCGAGTCGCTTTGACTGACTGACTGACTGATTGACCAACTGTCTGAACGACAAACTGAACGCTGGCCAAGTTCGTGGCGATGAGTTTTCAAATGATGCGTACCAAATTTATATGATTTTTTTTTCTTTCTTTGTTTTTATGAAACATTTATGAGCGCTCGTTAAATCATTTACAGTTGGCATTGAGTGGAGGATTTAACTACGAAATGAGCTTTGAAACTTTAAAAAGGAAATTTATATTTCGACAAGCTTACGAGACAAAAATTGTATATGTTATTCTTTTCTTTAGTTTTTTAAATTTTATATATATTATATTATTATATTATAGTTTTAACTTTTAAATATTCAAGAATTTAATGAAAAGATCACGGACAAAAATTATAACAAACTCATTTATTTAAAAATGTAAAATAAATGATGCGTGAATGATAAACATTTGTTGTCTGCTCCAACCTGCCAGCCGTCTTCAAAATTAATACGGTATTCTCTTTCAGGCTTTTATTTTTTAACATAAATCTATAAACGCCCACGTTAGCTATTTTCGGTTGATGTCTGTTTTTTGTGTCCCAATGCGGTTAATTTGCGGTGAATGGAATTTCTTTTATTATTTCATTGTCTTTAAAACAACAACAACAAATTTGATGAGCTGTGTGGTGAAAAGCGTTTAATAAACGCTGCAATAAATATTTAAACACTACTTGGCGCTTAATCAAATGCAAAGCTAGTCGTAGAAGCAAACAATGGGCCACATTTTACAACTATGGGGCATGATGAAAATAACAGCAACAACAAAAATGAGAGACAAAAAAAAGTTGAGAAAAAAAATTGTGTACATATTTATTTTGCGCTGCGGCGACTTATAAAAAATTCATTGAGGCAATTGTCTGCGTTGCAGATTATCTGCAATATGTTCACTCCCACAGGTCAAGCGTGCACATCAATTACTTTGGCACAGGCCCAAAAGCCACGGACTGAGACAGACTGGCGGACAGCCAGACATGCAGACATTCAGGCAGGAAACACACACATACACACACACAAACTCTCGCACAGTTGACCTCTCAATTTAGCGCGCATAATGCCAGGAAATGCCAACATTCAACCAAGTGAGGATGGGGATGAGGATGAGACTTTAGCTGAGATTAAGTCAAAGTCTGCGAGTCTGGAGTCTGAGACTGAGTCTCAGATGGAGCTTTGTCTATGGAAAGTCACTTGATCTTGGCGTCGATTGTGCGTTGATTGTTTTATTATGAAGATGTTGATAGAGCTGCCAGGGAACTGTCTAAACAATGAGTGTGGTTGTTGTTGCTGTAGTTGTTGTGGTTGTTGCTGTTGTAGCTATATTATTAAGGCAATCAAGTGCGTTAATTTGAAATTGATGATCGGTTTTGTCAACTGCAGGGCTTAAGCAAAGATTCCCACTGAACTTTCAACTCAAAGAATAAATGTGAAAGAGGATTTTTTCAGAAAATAGATGCATTTCAATTCTGTTGCTTTCTCTCTCTCTGTGTGCAGATTGATCGACCGTTTGTGTGTCTGTATATCTAATTAGCCTGGCCATTAAAGTGGCTTATTAGAAACGCCTGCCAGCGACAATAGTTGGCCATTAAGCGACTGTCAATGCTTTTATTATAACTTTTTATAATTCTTGTTGCATTTTCCTTGTCGTTCGTGTTGTTGTTGTTGCTGTTTCTGCTGCGGCGCAACATTTCATTAATCGAGTCACGACATTAGACATTCAACAGCTCGCAACAGCCTGGCGAAAACAGGCGAAGCCAAAATGCTGGCAACCTGGCAGCCTGGCCAACTACATTTGCCATTCGTTGCCAGGCAGGCGTACATACAAAATTTTTAAAGCCAGCCAAAAATTGCTTTGACAACTTTATCGCTGCGCAGCATCGACAAGGCAGTCCAAAAAAATAAAAAAAAAATCGTCTACGACGACAGCAGAAAAAGGGGCGCAGAAAACATTTCCTAGGCCAGGCCGATAAACTGTCAATGGGCCCTCAGTAAGAATCTAAATTAAATCAACTAATCGTATGACGGATTGTTTAAGCGACTTGCGCTCTTGCTGGTAACAAAACAAAAGACTTAGGCAACGAACTTGCTGCAACCAAATGCCACACACATATCACAAGTACTTGTGTACATTTGATTAACTGTGCCACTATTGCCATATCTACATATGTATAGGTAGTTGCTTATTAATTGCTATATAAATGGCCGACTCAGTTTGCCAATTGTAGTTGTCTTTGTCGCCGTTGTTGTTGTTGTTTTTTGTAGATACTGCCACTGCTCGTTAGCGCTTGGCTCCGCTTAAATGGTAAGCATAATGGGAAAAAGCATTTGCTGCAACTTGCGAACTTCAAATACACTTGCAGAAATATATGCAGTTGGAAAAGTGTTTTATAAAATGCAATTAATTGTGTTTTATTTTCCTATAGAAGACGAAGTTTTGTATGAACATTTATGTATCATTTAAATGTTTTTTCTTTTTTTTATTTCATTCACTTCATTTACTGTGTTTTTAATAGCACCTAGTTTCAAACATAGAAGAACAAACAAAGAAAGTGATCTTGTCAAAAGTACTTGACTTAATACTTTATACTTTTGCAAAGGACTAAAAACATAAAAAGTTTATTTTTGATAGTTATATTTAACGCTTTTAGATTAACCCAATCAATATTTTATTATGGAGTCCACAAACTCGATAAGAATATAACCGTAACTGAAAACTCTATAGAGTATAACAATAGAATTGTATTGTTATGGACTGCTCCAGCTTATTAGTGGGCGTTGCAAATGAACTTTCCCACACACAGCGCACACATTGAATCAATTACCACTACCAGCTGTGTATGTGTGTGTGTGTGTATGTTGTGTGGCAGACATTGCATGTTAGTTAACATTTAGTTGAAACAACTTTTGGCTTCCTGCTAGCTGGTAGTATTCGCATAATGGGCGCTCGAGCTCTATGCTGCCCCCATATCATTAATACTAGAATTTTCGCACTTTAATTTATGCACCTGCAGCTGATTCGCCACAAGCAGCGGGCGGCAACTCTGCGATAGAGTTGAGCTCTATTGCTGGTGCTGTGGCTGCCGTTTGCCATTTGCCGTTTTTATGGCCTCCCCGGGCCACACCCACCCAACAACTAATCGATATTGTCTAACGATTTACGACCAATAAATTTCACTTTCAGCTGCATTGTGTGTGCAGCCAAGTGGCGCTCCGGCTTTAGATTTGACTTGTCGAGATTTTGAGTTTTGTAGAGCTTTGAATTTTAATATTCAAATATTTGTCATAATTTATTTAATTTTGTGGCTTTATTTAAGTTGGCTTTATTAGTCACCCGCTTAGGCGCTCGAAACTCGTTAGACTTGGCATTTGTCGAGTAATGCATTGATTTGTGGTCTGCCATTGGAGATGTAAAGTGTGGAGGATTAGTGGAAGCTGTCCGCTGATTGCAGCCACCAAAATCGGCTTAAACAGCTTAAGTAGTTCAAAACTAGAGCATGACCAGCTACTTGTAGTTAATAAGCACGGCTATGGCTTTAGATAACATGCGTAACGGGTTGATGAAATGGAGTCTGATATAACCATTTGATAAGACTAAGGAAACTTTCAATTAGTACACTCTAATCTATTTCAAGATACATAAAATATAAGTATTTCTGACTAGTTCTCAATAACTGTATAAAAGTTGCACAGGATATTTATTTGGCTAAACAAATATTTAGCTACAAATAACGATTAAAATAAAAAAGAATTTTCTTTTGTAAAGGAATTTTAGTTTGATAAAGTAAAGTCGTACCTTCAATAAGTCCAATTCGAGTCTGGTCACCGTCTGAAAATGCATATCCCTCCAGTACTCGGAACTGCTTCATGAGCGCAGATAAACCGCACACGAAGTGTCGGTAAGCGGTGCCTACTCGATTACCTCTAGTGCGTTCTAGCGGCGATTTTTGTTCGGTGAGGTCCGCAAATCGTTTGTGTTTGGAGCTGCATTGCGTTCCGCAGCTGCTGTGCCTTGCTGACTTTCAGGAATCGATTCTGAAACAAATTACAATTTCATTAATAAGTCAAGTTATATAAATAATTACGTCTGCAAATAAATGTATAAATAAAGCGCCCAAAAAGTTGGGAACGCTTGTTAATGTTTCTTGTTTTGAAGGCCGCTTAAATTTGTATATCTGTACAATCGGAACCCCGAGAATTTTGTGATAGTCCCTTACGAAAGTCAGGGGTGCTAGGGTGCTCTTCATCGCTTCACCTGCAAAAGGAAAATGTTAAAGAATATATTTGCACAATATAATTTATTTTGAAACTTACGTGCCAAATAACGCGCAGATTTTCACACTGATATGCCGCATTGCAACACAACCTAAAAAGAAATTTGGCGTGGTTGATCATTTTCTCTTTTTTCGTTTATTGCTTTATATAATTAATGTATCTTTTGATCTAATTTTCGCTCTTCGTATATCATTTATTGGTTTTGTCTTCAGATTTGTGAATCAATGTAAACTTCGATTCATAGACATGCAAACTAATTCTTTCATTAATTTCTAATCTATGTATTTTTTTTTTGGTATCTTCTATCATACAGATATGCACATAATTCTTTTTCACCCATTAACTTTTATATCATTCGATCACAACCAAAAAAATGTTAATCATTCTTTGCGATTATCACTCATTTCTATCTTCATTGATCACATATGTCGTTATACTTCAAAGTTAAATTTTATTTCTCTTTTTAATCTTAGCTCAATATATACAAGTTCCCTTTCTTATAGATAAGCTTATAATTATTAGCCATCTCCTAACATTATGTAACGATCTTTCCATATATACAGACAATTCACACAGCAAAAAATACATATCTAATTTGCGTACAAACACCTTCACCCTCTGTTCCCTTCAGCGCCCCTCTTAGAACATACTCACAATTAGTTTTAATTGATCTGATTACACGACCGCTTGTATTATTGAAGGCGGTCTCAAGTTACCAATGCGAGTCGAGATTCAATCGATGTTTCACAGGCACCTGGTCAACATTGGTTGGCTGACCCAACCCAGGCCAACATTTTGAACTTTGCAACAACAATAACAACAACAACGTGGCAAACGGCAAATGGCTAAAACGAATGCAACAATTGCAAATGGTAACCAAACAGCCCGCAGTTTTGGTTTTGTGGTTGCGTTTTCATAACATGACAGCAGCCGAGCCGCTGCAACAACAACAACAACAACAACAACAACAACAACAACAGCAAATGTTCTGCTCATTTTTGGCTATCAGTATCAAAAAGCAAAGCAGCAACTGCAAAAGGTCATAAAATGTGTTACCGCTTGTTGCTGGTCGTGTAAATTTTTACACGCCGGGCAAAAAGGCCGCCAATCGTTCAACTGTTGCAACTTGCAACTGTTGCACGGTTCGACGGCATCTGACATGCAACTCTCGACGAGCATTCAACTGTCAACAGTTACTACCGAAAGACAACGGCCGTTAAATGCCGCCAAAATAACTCAGAGCAACCAAACAGCCAAACAGCTAGCTGTAACAATTTTGGCCAAACTACAAATCACTTTTACTGGAAATCGGACAGAGGCTTTAAGCCTAAGCGGCCAGCCTGCCAAGCGCCAGCCCCAGTCCCAGCCCGACCTGGTCCGATCCGACCCGTCTCGGGGTCCGGTCGGGGCCCGGCTAGTCAGCTGGCTGCTGTCCCTGTCGGCTGTCAGGCAAATGCCGAGCTGCGGGCCATGGTGTAAAAATTATTTAAAGTATAAATAAAATTCTCTAAATATTTGCGAGCCGATTTTCCATTTAGCCGCAGTTGCAGTTGCAGTCGCAGTTGCAGTCAAAGTCGCTGTCGCAGTCACCAACCGAGGCAATTAAGGTGCAATAATTTCGGATCATTAGGTTAAATTTGTCACGACCCGCCGCACGATTGCCGGCCCCGACGATTGCCAAGCTCCGCCCCAAGGCGAACTGTCCGAAAAGGTAAAAGCGCACGCCTGGAACCCCACCAACTCAATGTCCATTTGCTCAGTGATCGGTGATCGGTGATTACTGCGCTGATCGCTGAGCTTGCCCGTTCCGTTGGCAGGCATAATTTCAGTATGTTTTTGTTTTCGTTTCATTTTTTTTTTGTTTTTTTTGTACGCTAGGTGGCGCTGCCAACAAATTATGACACAATTCGCTGGCCAAATTTGGTAAGCAGTTGACATTTGCCGTGTTTTTCGTGTGTTGTCGACTCGGGCTATCATTAAACAGCGCTATCAACATGGCATGTTGACAACAAACGCCTGGCAACATGTTGCCCCAAACCGACTCTGCTGGGAAAGCAACGTCATGTGTGTGTGTGCGTGGGTGTCACTCGCTTTATATAACTGACCGCTATTAGCGTCAAGTTGAAGCTGCCTCGCTGACTACCCCCCCTCTTGCTCCTGCCCCAGCCTCTGGCTGGGACTCTGGGTCTGGTCTGCGACGCCGTGAATTGCATTCCACAAATCGATTTCGCTGCGCACACGCACTGACCGCAATCTTGTGGTCTAGCCAATGAATCATCGAGTCCAACCACAAGACTCGCACGCGTCCCTGCTCTAGAGATGGCAGCGTGATTAAAAAAAACAATATTTTAATTTTTAATTAATTTATCATAGGATACTGTGAATAGTTGAGCCAAAAAGTATTATTAAAATTCCACCTATATTACGTTTGTGTATATGTGAATTTTCAAAAATGAATAAGACGAGTCTCACGCGAATTTTCAGTAATGAAAAGCTTTAACGAATCTCATAAACTTTATATTAAACTAATATTTTAATTATTTACGGTTTTCTCAAAAATAATTTATACATATGTTATAACACCAAAAAGGTGTGAAATTTCCAAAATTGATAAAAACAAGCCGTAAGTAAATCCTAATAAAATTACATTCTACACTGCTACACAAAAACAATGCTACTTATCCATTTTCACACTTGTGAGTGGAAGCTGTGTTTTAGTGGTTACTAACTTCCCTAGGTAATTACTCCTGTGTAATGCATCTAAAAACAATATTATTAAAATTTACAAAAAGTTTGTTCAGCTCTTTCATGCTAATATGTGTGAATTTTCAATACTTTATAAAAATCGCTAAAAACGAGTTTGTGAATCGAATTGAGAAAAACGCAAACAAAAATGTTAGAAAATTGGTTTTCATCAATTTTTCACACTTGTTCCTGGGTATATAAATATTTGTAGTATTTCACTTTTAATAGGTCTACGCTTATTAAATGAGTTTTTCTGAAAGTTGTACCCTTCTCTATAAATGGTTGCTCGATGCACGAAGCCCCGTTGCACGTTGCATGTTGAACGTTGCCAGTTTCCCGGTGCCCCATGTGTGTGGCATTTCTGTCACTTGACGCTGAATTATTTTCACGCCTTTTTACAAATGTTTGCGGCTTGAAAAGCGCAACCATAGCGGGGGCGACACACACAAACACACACAGCGGCGTGTTCCACTTATGGCTAACGCCATGGCCTCCACTGTAACTCCGACTCGGACAGACTATTGGAACTGGACGCAACGCAACGCGACGCGACTCGACTCGACTCGGTCAGCATGCAGATTTGCTCATAAATCTGACAAACTCAACGCTAATATTTGCAGACTTCGTTAGACACACTCAAATGCATTTGATATGCCTTAAACGGACGGACTGACTGGCGCGGCGGCTGAGGGTGCGGGGGTGTTGCCTGGCAGTCTTTGGCCATTGGCCTGACAAGTGTAAAAGTTGACAAGCGGCGACCAAAATGAAATGCTGTTCAACTTTATCTGATTATAAGTTTAGGTAACTGGCAACTGAATGACTGAATGACCAAATGCCTCAGCGGACCTGACCAACTGGCCAAGTGACCAACAGCGGCTAAAGTTGGCATCAGTTGATGGTCACCAATGCAGATGCCACTACTCTTCCTCTGCTTAAATGTGCTTTTGTGGCGCCTTTAATAACATAGGCCGGATAATGTGTCAACAGGTTCGGACTAGATTCTGGCGCCGGTGCCATCTAATAATTGTCAACAATTGCTAACAAGGCCGGCAAAAAAAAAAAAACGCCAGAACAGCAGATAATATAAATTTAGTGGTCTATAGCCGGCGCTTGTTCGCATGGAAATTGCCGGCCAAGAAAATAACCACTTGACCACTTAGCGGCCGCCGCAGCAGTCTGCCAGACTTGCCAACTGCTCATTTACTGGCAGAGTTTAAAAAGCAATCAACACGTGATTATAATGATGCGACCATTGAATCGATGGTCGAGCTGGCCAGCTGGCTGCCTGTCTTACACATAATTGGCCCCGAGCACCAGTGTGGTTCCTGCGGGCTGCGGCTGATCTTTGGTAATAAGCGGCGCATTTGTTGCATTTTGTGGAGCTGGCCGCTGGACGCCGTTGTTGACAGTAATTTGCTGGCATCGAAACTCGTTTCGAATTGCAGTTGATAATTTAATTTGCATAGTGCCAATTTATGCTCAGTTGATGGACAACTGGACAACGGCAGGCAGTCATGGGTTAAGCAGCAGCAACAACAGCAGCTACCATCCGTTCGCTATAAACGTTGACGCTGCCGCTGCCGTCGCACCGCGCTCTTATCATCTGATTTGCATCTACACTCGTGTTTATTTCTGCACCATTTGTGTTCGACGATCGTTATCTGCATCCGTTTAAAATGTTGCGCTTTTAGTGGCTGCTCTTGTAAGACAATTTGTAGCAAGTGGTTTTCATGTTCATGGGAATATATATAGTTTGCATACCAGTCGACTCCGCTGGGGCAACATGTGTGTTGTGTGCTGTTTACTGTGCTTTTGTGCTGCCTAAAAGTCGCCAATGTGCTTGTCGCTGGCACAAAATGCCACCCAGTGGGACCAACAACCGCCATGCTGCATGCGGCCTTAAAGTCTGCGTTTTTATGCTGCCTTTTGACACGCAACTGGCACAAAATGTCCACAACGTGCGCTGTCCACACTTTGATGACACTTTTTTAATTAGCCCCCGGTTGCTGCCACTGTGCAACAAATTGTTGGCTATATGGATTTTTTTTACAAGTACAGCAGCCATTTGGGCCAAACATAACATAGCTGACATCGCGTGCTCACGTTGCGGACAACGTTGGAAGCTGTGCAGTAATTACTCATTATGCAGAGGCGCAGTGGACACAGTGGTTAAAAGACAACAGTTTTTTCAAAAACAAAAAAGCAGGAGTCAAACCTAAGATATGTGTCAAGTATCTGCTCCTCAAGAGTTTAAAAACATTTTCAATTTTAATGGCAGGTTTTGTCGTCCATTTCTTTTGCTCCACTGTGCCACAGTGAAACCGCACTTGTCGCTTAGATTGCGTGCAACTAATTAAAATCTGTAAACTGTCAAAAGCGCAGTGCAAACGGACGACAGCTAATAATAATTCATAAATTGCGTTTCTCGCTCATTTTAGCTGGCCAAGTTCGTTGCCTGAGTCTTTTGTTTTTCAGAATTTATGAAATTTGTAATAGTTTGCGACTTGTTTATTTAATGCATTTTTAATAAATTGTCAGCGAATGCAAGCACAAAAGCCACAATTTAATTGCGGCCACCAGCTCAAGAGCTGGCAAATACAATAAGTCCGGCTGCAAGTCGGGGTCGAGTGCCCTATAGACAGCCGCCAAGTCGAATGCGTTTAATAAATCATAAAGAGAGAAAAAAAATAAATAAAAATAAAAATATTATGGCAATTGCAAATTGCGATTATTCCAAGGAATTCACGGTCACGGCATTTTGTCCGAGTGGTCGTGGTAAACGGCAGCTGCCACTGCAGCCACTACAACAATTGCTACTAAAACAATTGTTCTCTCGAGAACAACAACAACAACAACAACAACATCAGCAATGGATTAGAGTAATAGGCATTCATGTTTTGATTGTTCTTGTACGCTTTAATGTTGTACAACATTTGCATGGCACTTTGGCGCTGGCCTCTTTGCAGATACAAAATATTTATGAAGCATTTTTTTTTTGTTTTCCTGTTTTTTGTTTTGTTCACTTTTAGTTTTGATGGATTTATGAGCTATGATTTGCGTTTGCGTTTACGTTTCGCCTGCGCCTTGTAGAACTTTAGCCTTCGGCTGCATTTAAATAATTAAAATGTCCAACTCTCGAGTGCAGCAGCAACAACAACAACAATAACAACACGAACAACATCACGAACAATCGACTAGCTGCTGATTGTGTCCATTTACTTGCGGGCGGGCGAATAAAAAGCTCAGCGGGAAATTAATTAGTTGTTGTGATAAATGAAAATTAAATTAGTTGCTTGTACTATGAGTGCAAATGACAGCGAGTTGTTAGTGAGTGGAGTGCTTTAGAGTGGACCCAATTCGAGTAGAGTGGAGGTCATAGAACCAAACAGCAACAATAAATTACGAATGTCGTTAGGCTATTTTGTTTAATAATTAATTATGTATGTGTGTGTATTTATTAACATAAGGAGAAGCTCTTAACGTTAAGCTATCACCTTTTAACGTGGCTTAATACTTCATGTTTGCTGTCTCACACGTAGCTAAACCTGTCAACTTTTACAGCTTGCGGCAATCATTTGCAAAATATCTCAATTATCCGGCTTTGAAAATGTCAGTGAAAACAAGTGAACGACAGGCAGGCAGGCAATCTGCCAGCGCAGGCAAGAGCCCTTCACATAAGCTTAACCAATTTTCCAGTGCAATCAACAACAAAAAACAAAAGCAACAACAAGAGCAGCCTACGCATACAGCTGGCCAGCGAAATAATTTCACAAATATCGATGCCAAAGACAACGATGATAAAGTTCAAGACCTGGCCACATATAAGTAGATACTTATTTTTATATATAGATATAAAAGCTGCGCATATAGAAATTATAATGAAGACATCAACTACAACAACAACAACAAACTGACAACAGCGCAAATCGCCTGCCAGCCCACTTTGATTTTTATGGCCAACACACATGAAGATGGTAGATGGAAGCTGCGGGCAGATGTAAGTTGAGCAGAGCAGAAGGAGGGCATCAGAGGTTTGGGGGGGCTGACTGGGCATGTTGTATGGGAGGGACGACCTCTTACCGCTAGTGCAGAGCAGAGCGCAGTTGTAGGTGGTTCCCAAAACAAATTGCAGGCAATCGCAAAGTCGTAAGTATGCTAAATTATCAGGCGTCCTCTTCGCTGTGCGAATACCCTAACAACCAAGCTGGGGCATATGACAAGCTGGCAATCACTTAGACGTTGAGTGTATATAGCAAAAATTAATTGTTCAACAAACTTACAAAAAATTAAATTTAAGTGTGCTTAAAGTTATTTCTTAGCCAAAAAAAAGAATTTATCAAATTAAGAACATTTATTTACTTTTACTTTTATCTACTTCTGTCGATTCCCCTCTATAATAGAGCATCTCATCTTCATCTTTCGTTTATTATTTTTAATAAAATTTTTCCCAAGTTTTTCCAAAGCTTTCCAATAATGCACTTTACGCTAGAGGCCAAAAAGGAAAGAGCGCAAAAAAAAAACAAAATATAACCAAATTTTTTTCGGGCATTATTATTACGAGTTTTAACATTATTACTGGACGTTGAACAATTTCGAGCAATAAAAGGCACAAATTGCTGATAATAATGATGCCAGCCAAAGCTGGATGCTGCCACTTTTCTACGTTGCAAGTTTGTTGCCTAAGTCTTTTGTTTGCATAGACTGCGCAAAGCGGCAACTGCAGCCAAAATGTTGTCGCACATGTGTGTGTGTGTGTGTGTGTGCATGTGTCTCTTTGTTATTATTTTACATACTGTGTTTTTTTTCGTTTGTTTCTAGTGCTACAATAGTTTCGGATAGTTTCATGCTTGTCATGTTCTGCGCTAAGAAATTGAACTTTTTTGTGGTTGTTGTTGCTGCTGCTGCTGCTGCAGTTTTTTGGTCGCTGTGAAACATTTGTCATTTTTACCATTTTTAGCCAAGCGTGACAGGCGTTTGTTGCCGTAGTTTTTGCTGTTTTGCTGGTTTCACCCACCGGCATGCAAATGCTACAACAACAATACCAATACAATGGCCAGCGGAATATGTGTGTGTGTGTGTGTTTGTGTGTGTCTAGGTGCCTTGCATTTCGATACACGATAAAGATCTCAAATATAGTTAAAACAAACAAGAAATTTATTGAATATGCAACGTATTTTGCATTCGTATTCGCATTTGTCTGGCCAGTTGTACAACTCTGGTTTATTGTTTTATTTATTGTAGGTGAGAAGTCAAATATTTGTGGGTGGCTGCCACAACAGCAGCAGCAGCAGCGGCAATCGAAACAGCGATTCATAAATGGCACATCTCGGCATCTTGGCAGGTTTCTAGCCTCAGTCTCTTTTATGTCTGGCTTTATCTATGCGCGCACTGTCAAGCGGATATATGCCTTGCCTTACATATATGCAAGTCCGTGGCGTATCACGGGATACAATCGGATTCAAAATTGCCTTAGACCCCGGGTTAATTTCAACATTAAACAAAATGCAAAAGAGTATAGACCAAAAGACAAGCCCATCAATTGATTATTTGTTGCCAAGATGCGGCTGGGATAAACCAATATGAGATATGAATAACTATATGTTATATAGATGATGTGCCAGTGACAAGAAAAATAATATAAAATGCGATATACATGGCTTAAAACTTTAAAAATCTGTCACAAGAAGAAAATTATTAACAGAAGGAAATTCATTTTGTTTTATATGTTTTGGCGCAAATATGAATTATGGAATATATAAAATATATATAATCGATGTATGTGTGATCTTGAGATTGTTGTTTATATTAACGTATTAAAAAAAGTTCCTTTTTTGATTTTACCAATTTGAAAGGTATAAATATATATTAGTTTTTAATAGAGCTTAACATTCAGACTCACATTCAGCACTGAGAGATAACACCTTCAATTATCCGAGAGACTGCCCACGCGGTTGTTCCTTTCGGTTTCCGGCCGTACTGTGGCACTTGTCTCCATATAATTTGCCGCACTTATTTAACGGCCTACGCATCCTAAAGAAAAAGACCAAGAATAACAGCAACAATGAAACGGCAAAATAACAACTCGCATGAGTCAGATAAATTAGCCAGGCAACATTTCGGCTTTGGTTTCGGGGCTCAAATCGAATCGCCTTTGCCTTAAAGCCTTTCACACATTTTCAGACCAGGCGAGGTCAAATGCATGGGAGCATGGGAGCCAGCGAGCAGATTGCACAACCAGCTGCGATTTGCATATTACGATTTAGTTAGCGGCCAGTGTTTGTCGCCCGCCAACAGACAGAGTGAGAGAGAGAGAGAGAGAGAGAGAGAGAGAGAGCGAGTGAGAAACAGAGAAACAACCGCCACCTGTTTTTGGCTTTGCATATCAGCAGCACATCAATGAAAATGCGGCGCGTTATCGACTCGCACTCGACTCCAAGTTGGGCACATTCATCCACATTCAGCAAAAACCAAGTCGACAACAACGTTGTCTGCTAGCCAAAGTAGGCGTAACCATTGGAGCCACGGCACAGAACCACGCGACGTGGCAGCGACGACATGAGGTTGAGGCACACCACCATTGTCTGCGGCAGATAATCTGTGATTCGTAAACTCCCACAGGTCAGGCGAGCACATCAATTACTGTGGCACAAGGCGCAGTCGCTGTCGCAGTTCAAACTTCGGTGCCTGGCCAAGCGCCATCCAAGTCGTCGTCGCCGTGGCAAGAATGACCTCTCAATTTATTGTGCAGCCTTTATCCTTTTGGCATATGCGATTTGTATCGACTTAAGCATAAACACACACACACACAGACACACACACATGCACACACTCGCTGGGGTTCTCTTTGGCGAGTTAAATGCTTACGTTGATTGTTTTATTATGATGATGTTAAATTATTGTAATCCAAACGCGCAATCGCAATCGTTGTCGACATCATCATCATCATCATCTTTCGCATCGGCATCGGCATCTGCGTTGCATTGCCATTACTCCCTCTCCCTCCCCCCTCCCCCATCGCACTCCTTTTCCTGAGTAGGCGTTGCTCGGTATATCCTTTGCGTACGCGCAAAAACAAATAAATGCTGAATAGCTTCACGGACTCGACTCCATGGCTAGCTGCTCCATTCGAGTCAATGGCATCGGCATCCACATCGACATCGACATCGGCGTCGGCGTCGGCTACGTGTGCCGCTGCAAACACTTACAGATTACGATCGAGTGTTTGCCTGGCTCTCTGGCCCTGCCCGGCCCGGTCTGAGAGGCTGCCTTGATGCCAGGTCCGTGATAATTTTGGGTTGCACGCTTATTTAATATGCGAATTTTTACAGATAAATGGTGAGAAATAATTTGCGCTGCTTTCGCTCTTCAGCATCCTCCTTCAGCTGCCTTCTTCTTCCTCCTCTTCTTTATCTGCACTGCCATTGCCATTGCAGCCGTTGCGTGGGCGTACGCTCTTTGACGGGGCGTGGCCATAAGTACATAAATATATAGATGTTTTTGTATTCTTTTTAAATGTGTGCGTGTGTGATCACTTCATATCCGTTCTATCACTGTAATCATTTAAAAGATATTTCGAAAGGACTTTCGGACTCTTTACCCTTAGCTTTGTCAAACAATAAACTAGTTCAATGCCATTATCCTCGAGATAGATTCGGCATCAAAGACGCATGATGGTCGAAAAGGAAACTTAAAATAGATTCCGCAGTAACCTATTTTTTCTGTCAAAAACCATGCCGAAATCATTTCCGACTTCCCAATTCAAGCTCTTTTCAATTGTTCATCTTTCATAACTACAAAGTGGTGCAGATTTTTAGAGTGCATTTTTGTTTATCATTTTAGCTTGTTTTGTCAAAATAAAATTTGAAATTGATATTTTATCCAAAAATATTCTTTAAGCAATTTATCCAATAAAAAATTAGTTGTTTTACATGAGTCGAGCTCGATTTTTGTTCAGAATTCAATAAATAGATTGACTAATATAGGATCCACTGCACTGTCCATCCTTGTGGAACCTGTTTTGTTTAGCACACCCCCTCAGCCTCTCCCTCTCCTTTTGATGTTGTCATTGCGCATTTGTTGTCGCCATCCAGCTGAGTTGGCCTTTGGCTTAAGTTGTTACATTTCCAGTTGGCTGCCCTGCATCGGCTGCATTGGTTGCATTGGCTGCACTGGCTACTGGTTTTGATTGAGTGCCCCTCGGCTGGGGCGCCTAGTGGCATTTGCAGTGTGACATTTACTGGGGGCGACATCGGCGACAAAGTCAAAGCTGCTGAGCTACGCAACGCCCACACCAGATCTGGGTCTCTCAGCTAATGACTGAGGCATGGGCATGGCCCTGACAGTTGCCGCCACATTCCAAGCCTCTGATGCCTCCAACTTCGACTCCGAATCCGACTACGACTCTGGCTCCGGAATGTTGACGCGGGGCGAGCATTTTAATTGTGAGAACTTTGTTTCCATGACCAAGTTTCCGTTTTGGAGGCCAGCCAAATGTTAGCTTATCAAGAGATTAGTTCGATTCGGTGACTCCGAATACGCAAAAACTTGCTGGCAGCAGCGGCGGCGTTTCGTGTGGCATGCCGCATGCGCAAATGTTGTTGGCCAGCGAGGCAGATGCAAGATAAGCAGCAGCCGCACAATTCGGGGTTTCGCCTTGGCGCCGGCTCGGCCCGCTAAGAATCTTGCCACCCTACAGGCGACTGCAACTGAGCTCGAGTCCAATCAAGATGCCGCCGTCGACTGCCAACTGGCAACTGGCAAAAGTTTTGCCAGCTCTTGAACTGTTGGCCGCCTCGATTATGCAAAGTCCGAAACGGGCGGTATTCATGTGTGTGTGTGTGTGTGTGTGTGTTTCTTGGCCAGCGCTGCGGGGGCTGGCGTTTTCTTTATGCCCAAATAATAGCACATAAAACTATAATAGTAATTTTCAAATGGAGAAAGAGCGATGCAATCGCTCTCCGATCAGCCCCGGCCAGCTGTGCGGGCTTAGTCATAGAAAGGAAGCCCCCAACCCGTACCCTCCCTCATTCTCATGCTCATACCCCCAACCATTTCGAACTGGCCCGGCCTCGATGACCACACAGCGCGCCAGGCGATGAGCTGAAATTGAAGCTGAAAATGTTTTGCTTCAGCTTCAGCTTTTGCCGTAGCCGCGTGGCGTCCAGTTAAGAGCTGCGGCTAATTTATGGCCAGCCAATGCCACAAGCTGCACGGGGCTGAAGGTAAAAAGAAACCAAACCAAACACTTTCATTTTTCAAATGTGCCCAGGCCAGCGCAAAAACCAAAAACAAAAGCAAAACGCGAAAAATGTTTCAATTTTTCGAAACAGACCTCACCCCATGATGCTAATTTATATGCAGCCCCAACCCAGTCAAAGCCAATGCCAAAACCACAGCCAAAGCCAAAAAATACAAAATAAAAAAGAAACAAAAACCAAAAACCGATGTCGATGTCAAGCGGAGTTCAGGTTCAAGTTCGGTTTTCGGTTTCGCGCTGATGCGACTCAGGTGTAAATTAAATACACTTGGGCCCCGAAGCACAACACGAACAGGCGACAGATCAGACTTCATTAGGGAAGTTCGGACCTGAGAGCTAGAGACGAGCCTGCTAGCTCAAAGTCGTGTTTGCTCACGCGTGAGTTAGTAGAAAGTAAATATATTTATATTACTTCTTTAAACGCCTTAACCATAATTGTAATTACAAATTCATTGAATAACATAAAATAAAATACAAATTTAAATCAATCTATCTAATAAGTATTTCTAATTTTAAAGTTTTTGTTTTCGATTTTAATCGATTTGAAAGCTCTCATTGTGACCATCTCTAACTGCAGGATCAACCTTGGAATGCTGTCATTTTTCGACTGCCCCGCCCCCGCGGCCAGAGTTGTATCCTCACGATCATTTAAATAGCTATAAATTAATAAGCATCCATTAATTTGGCGCGCGGGCGTTGCGCATAAATTTGGTGATTTTCGGATGTATTCAGTGCAGGGGGGTTGGAGGCTGGAGGGGGGTGTTTGTCAGGGGCCGCTTTGCTGGGGTCAGAGTCAGACAAATTATGTGGTTTGCAACACACGCGCCATAAATTTGTCACTTATGCTTGTTGGGGATGAGCTCCCGAGGCTGCTCACCGTCTTCAAGCACGCTTAGTATAATGAGGTGAAGGTATTAAAGTTTTAGAGAACATAAAGTTTTGATATATGCATGAAATTATATCTTTTGAAAAGCATAATAATAGATGTAATGTACATATAAGAATTTTATTAACATATTTGTTATAAAATATAGTTTATAAAGTCTAATGCATCAATAGCTTAACTGCAGTGACAAATCTCTAAGTGCAACAGCTTGGTTGACATTAAAGAACCAAAAGCAACAACAGCAGGCAGTCCTAAAATGCCTTTAAAGCCAACTCCACAAAGTATCATAGACAAAGCCGCTTGGCGCCTGCAGCAGCAACAACAAAAACTCTGTAACTGCTGCCGAACCGGCGCCTTTGGCCGTCAGCTGGGCAGGTGTCAAGCTGTGCGTGTGGCACGGCAAACTTGGCCAAAACAAGCTCGTAACAAATATGGCCATGCGCCAAACCGACACGTTGAAAAACGTTTTTATAATTTGCGTACGCGCTCTTTTTTCCCACGAGCAATTAAACGGAATTTCCAAAGCAATAACAAAATGCGAGCCATGTAATTAGAACAATTAAATTGAAACCTAACAAGCGATAACAGTTGGTCTCGCACCCTCCCTGCTCCCCCTAGCCAGCTGGTCACCTGCCCCGCGAGCAGAGATGCCAGCGCCGTTTCGTCATAGCCAAGTGAGCAAACGCTGAGCCGTTCGATCGGTCGGCCCGTTTAGACTTGAACTTAATTTGCATAATTGCTGCGTAAATATTGATATTTGAATTTTGATATTGACCGCAGCGCACTCAGCATATATGGTATATATATACATATTTATATATATGGCAGATAGCGATAGCAGCTGAAATGCGGGCAGCCCCAATCTGAGTGACAGTCGAGTATTGGCTGCGGGGACGGACGGGAACGAGTCCGGGGTCTCTCTCTGCATGTCTCTTTGTGTCTCAGTGTTTGTTTGTCGTTTGCATTGCTTAATCGACTGTCAATTTCACATATTAAATATGAAATAAAACGAGGTATTTAATCAAATGGCGCAGCTGTGACTCGCCGAACCGATAATAGCGCTTTCAGTTTCCCACGCTACCAGCCCGCTAATCAGCGACTGGAATCACAAAGGTGCGTGAGGCTACTATGAAGACATCACTCAATATGAATTGGATGGGGTGGTGAGCGGAATGTCGGGGGATATCCAGTTGACACTGATAAATAATCAAATACTGGCAATCACAAAACTTAAACAAATGCAAATTAACTGGCGTTATAGCGAAAAAATTAAGTAGGATTAGATCTGAGGCAAAAAAAAAAAAAATTAATCGTATTCTAATTGGACAAGCCAATAAATAGCATATAGCAATATCGGGTAATATCGAGTTGCTGTTAACTGGCAGCTATAATTCAAAACGTAAATGGCATAATGCGCAAAGAGTAAATCGAATTTTACATTCAAGTAAACTAATTATAGTGGAAACCCTGATGCATCGGCTAGTTTAAATATATTAAAAATAAAAATTGAGCATTAATATTATTACATTTTTCTATCGCAATCATATTTTTATAATAAGAACTTGCTATAAAATATTTTTCACTCAATTAAAATAAAACAAAAATATTAAAAAAAAAATAAGTCGACGTAAAAAAGTGTTTAAAATAATTATTCAAATATAATAAACATTTTAAAAATAAAAACACTATACATTTTGTTTGTGTACTTGAAGACAAATCATAATGATAATAAAATAATAGCAAAACTAACGGTCTCAAACTATAACCAAACTAGTTTAATTTATTTTGTTTAATAAAGTCATTCGCAACTTTATAAATCTTCTAAGCTGCTCCTGAAAACCAATTTTTTTTACTTTAATAAAGCAATCAGTTGCAAAAATCCATTAGTTGTTGAGGTAAACGTAGCAGCTTTTAGTGGAATATTATGTGTGTAGTTTTTGGAAGTACGTGTACATAAATTCCGCATAAAGCTGAATGAAAAAACTCTTCGCTGAGGTGCAACAAAATTGTTCAAGTGGCTGCTAGTGGCACATGTCCAGCGCCTTGTTAGTGGCAACCGAAAACACAACGTGTAAATTATGCCATAACACAATTAGCCACTTTAGAAGTTGGCTTTAGACTGGGCTGGCTCTTGTTGCTTTTTGCTGCTTTTTTGTTTTTTGTTTTGAGGCAGGCCATTTGCCACTTACATGCGCCGCAAACATTTGGCAACATGAAACTTTGCTAAAAATTTGTTGCGGTTGCCTAATTAAAAAATTGACTAAAACTAAAATCTAAAACTAAAACGAAACCTGAAGCTAGCTGAGAGCTGGCAAACAGGATGCTACCGCTGACAGGGGGGTTTAAGTTTATGCGGAAAGAGTGTAGGGGGGGTTTGTTAGTTGGCCCGCTGCGGGGGCTGTTTAGTTGTCTCGCGAGCTGCTGACTAAAATTAAATCAAGCAAATTACTTTTATCGCTGGCACGCATCTCGAACGCAAGAGCTTAAGCCGCATTCAGGGACAGAGCTGGAGACAACAGGGACTGAGTCGGGGGAGGGGGGGCGGGCAGGCAACAGCAGAGCAGGCCGCGTCCGGGGCCAAGTCTTGTGCCTCGAGCTCAGTGCATAAATTAAAGTCTATAAACTCAACTGCCGGCTAAGTGGCGGGCTTCCATTAAGCTCGCTGAGCTGCCAACTGTGCAGCTGATCGATAGCTGTCTATCTTTGGAGACGTAGACCAATATAGACCTGAGCCAAACTGAGTCGCGCTGAGCTGATCTGATCTGAGTGCGACTGGAGTGCGTCGTCGTCTATGTGGGAACACTGTGGCCAGAAGTGCAGCAAAGCAGCTGCGGCGCCACACAATCGAAGCAGAAGTCATTCCCATTTCAATATAGAGTTAAGATCATATAAGGAGACAGAGCTTTGTATCTGGCATATGAGAGATCTATTGCCAAGACCATTTTTCTCAATTACGATTATGAGACGTGTGCCTAGAGAAAAGCCAGACTTCTCGATTGTAGTCGCTATTTGATTAATTGATATTTAAATGGTGCCATTTTAAGATAAACAAGTTCATTTGTTTATAGAAATGTGAGTTATTTAAATGTTTAAGTTAAGCATTAGATAAAGAGTATCTATTGATGATAAATATTAATCTAATATGTATGATACAAGAGAAATTTTAGCATGCACTATATATATAATTATATAAACATTTAAAATAAAATTTATTATTTAAAATAAATATGCAAATGTGTTAAGTGCTGCTTTTAAATATTTGTAAACATTATGACGATGACAAAAAAGGCTTGATTAAGATTTCGCCTTATCAAACTGCTCATCTTTTAAGTACCGTATTCAGTGATTTTAAACTTATTAAGAAAGTAGGTTAAAATAAAATATTTTTTTAGAATTTAAACATTCTTTCTCTCGCTCACATATTTCATTTTTATTCTGATGATAAATCTTTCACAGTTGAGCTTAAACTCATTTTAGTGCGGCCTCTGTTTGACTTTCAGCGCTTGTCAACAACCTGCTGCCCAATGTGCCTTGGCAAAACCCCCTCCCTTTCACTGCAGCATATATCATGCATAACTGAATCTATCTATCCACACATGGCACTTTGTCAGTCGATCGGAGTTGGAGTCGTAGTCGTAGTCGGAGTCGGAGTCTGGTGATCGCGATTGCGCGCCCGCCTGTCAAATTAGCGGCGTTGCTATAAAAAGTGAAAAGCGTTTTCCAGAGCGCAGCCAGCTAGTGAGACTTGTGACTAGCTGTAGATCTTTCCTAGCCACGTCCCATTGCCCCGCCCTCGTACACTTAGCCCACTGGCAAAGATTCGTCACAGCTGTGCGGCAAAGTCGACAATTTTGAAATTCATGCGATACTCGATGACGATGACGGGGCGATCGGTTGATCGCTGATCACTGATCATTGGTCGTCGAATGTCGATCTGCGACGTAATCGCATGCGGCAAACAAGTTTTAAGAATTTATTTTTATACAATTTTTTCCCTGTTCGCATACAAAAGTGTTGCAGCCGTAATAATAAAATATGTGAGAGAGTGTCCGGGACGGAGAGTCATTTTTGATTTTGATTTCGATTATGATATGTTTTGGTTTTTGTTTTTGTTTCTGACTTTTGATTTGATTTTGTTTTTGTTATTTTGATTATATTTATGGCATATTGATTAAGCTATTAACATTTGATTGAGGCATTTACAGCCGACGCGAGCACTCGAAATTATGAACAGTTGCTGTGGAAAATTACATAATTAATAAAAAAATAAAAATTGTTTACATTGCGCGTAGTGAAATTCCAAGAATTTCACGAATTAAACGCCATTTGTTGATGTGCTAATTGCAGTTAATTCCTTTAACAATTGCCTGTAACGGGTTTACTCATACGCAATACCCTGGACAACGACTGAATGTGAGTGCTTATTTTTATTTATTTCTTTTGGCGAGCGAAAATTTTAATTTATGTTGTGTGTAAAATGTCAGACAAACCAAAAAAAAA
>SCDS01000974.1:0-26801 GCA_004149465.1 Drosophila nigromelanica | reverse complement strand
ATATGATTGATGTTTTATAAAACTAGCATTTTTTGATTTTTTGTTAGAATATAATTTATAGACGAAAATTAGAAACTCTGAAATCAAATATTTTCAACTACTCATGTAAATGATATTATCAACGGGTTTCATAAGAGTTTTTTTTAGCAATTCATCCAATTCTTTTATGTTCCTTATTGTTCAGCTAAATTACTTTAACTAATTATTGCATTATTTAGAGTATTGATTAACGTTTTCTGAATTTAATAAACATTTCCTGCATACTTTCGTAAGCTGTCCTACTAACTGCCTGTTGCCACAGTTATGTAGTTTAGGTAGTCTCACTCTGTCTTTATGGCAATTTTTATGTTAGCTGCCCTAGTTCGCCCTAGTTGTGTAAGTATGTGACTTTCCCAAGTAGTTGGCTACTGAATTACGCGCGCAGTCCATTAGCCACCTAGTTAGCAACCTGATGCTAGGCAGACCCTACCCAATGCGAATATGCTCGGAGCCAACTCATATCTGTAGTGCGTTGTCTGCGATCTTGGCCATTTAAAAGCATGTCCAACATGGGCCACTTAATTTCTCTAAAATGTCATATTTAATTTCGCATTTAGACGTCTTCATTGCCGTATTTGAGGCTTCTAACGTGTTCGACTGGGGCTGACTGCCAACCTGCCTTCTGTCTTCAGTCTTCAGACTTCTTGACTGCCTGAATGGTTGGTTGGCCAACTCGGTGTCTCGTTCAGTGACTACCTGCATAGATATCATGGCTTGGCTTGGACTTGTCATTTTATTTTGGTTTTTGTTTTTGTGTTTTCAGCTCTTTCAGCGATTTCCGGTTTGGTTTCGTTGTAAAAATTGTGTACGTTTCGGTATTTTCGGTTCACACGTGCGCGGGTAATAAACTTCAAATGACCGAAACTGAAACTGGCGCTGAGCGCTTTAAGTGGCCCGTGTGCGTGGTTTGGGGCATATACACACATTCACATACACATCTCTTACCCCCGGAGCCCCGGGAGTAGACGGACCATCGTCGAAATCAAGTCAAGTACTGAAAGCAAACACTTTTGCAACACACACTTCATAAAAATAGTAACAACAACAAAAAAAGAAGAAGAAGAAGAGATGCTAAGACCCTCTCGCTCGCACCTGTGTGGGTCAGCTCATTATCAAGCTTTAGCTTTTTAATGTATCTTCTGTGTTTATCATTGTCGAATTTTAATTAAATTATGTTGAAGCTAGGCCAAGTCAAAACATTACACACGTGTAGCTACTGTTTAAACAGACCGTTGGCCCGTTTGGGCCGCAAGTTCAATGTCTCTGGCTAAAATTGGCTGGCTCATGCTCATTGGGTCGGGCTGTTTGGCAATTACTGGCACCATAGAAAAGCCTATTTTATTGGGCCTCGAAATTGCCTTTTTTGGGGGGGGCTAAAATATAAACGATGCCAAGGTAACAGTCGCAGTCCTGCTCAGACCCAATAAACCCTTGCCTCAACTTTATTACAACAGGCCAGAAAATTAGCTGGAAGTGCTCATTAAAATTGCGCATATTGCGCATACGCCCCCCTGTCGCTGATATTTACTTTTATTGAGGGGGTGCAGCTACTTCTAATAAGCAAATTTAAAGTATTGAATTACATTTACATGGCACTTTTGTGTATTTTATGCTTGACATCTGGGATCTGGGCCTAATGCATAACTTAATGCGACCGGGCGACATCAGAATTTAATTTATTAATAACCCTTCTGCGGCAACAATCCATTTGTACAATATGTTTGGAAGTGGGCTACGGAAGGACTCTCGTTCTCTCCCTGTTGGAAGCGTAAGCGTTTTGTCGCCAACTGTCATTAAAGCAGTCTGTGGCTAATTCAAAATACACACTTAAGTGCCAATGCTTATGTTAATGCTTAATGCTAACGTTCATATCCTGTTAAAGTTTACAAAAGTGGAGCTGTACGGGCAATTAGCCTGACATGTGCAGGATATGTTTTTTTGTTTGTATATTTGCAACTTCAAGGCTGATAACATGTGGTTAAAGTTTATTTATATTTACCTTATGTTATTTAATTTTTCTTTACGTTATTATTGAAGTTAGGCGGATTCCTAAAAAAGATAAAAAAAAAATCAGTTAAAATATGTTTTCAAATACAAATGATTCAGTTGATATGAAATTTAAAATATATATCACTTTCTTAGATTACGCTAATATTTTAAACTTATACTTTTGAGAAATAGACTTAATTATTACAAACAATTATTTTGATTTGTGCTATGATTGTGTTTTTTTTTTTTCAAATAATGCATATTCTCATTTTATTTACTACTTTCTTCCATTTCGCAGTTCTTGCCCCACTGTGAGCTCGTTCTGTGCAGTTTGCTTAACTCCTTTGCTAATAGACTTCACAAATGATTTGGTTACGTGTTGATCCGTGTGTGTGTATGTGTGTGCTTTTGTGTTTATGTGTTAGTCTCGTAGCTCCGGTATTAGTTTTATGCAAATGTTCCTCCGAGGTGTTTGGCTATTTACACACACATGTGGCAAAAATGCTGTTGCCAGCATGTGCCCCGTCAGCCTCATGTGCTGATATCCTGTTTCCGCATTTTATGGCAGAGAACCTTACAAAATCCCCACACCCTGTGCTCCATTGCACTTCTGGCAGTTTGCTGTGCATGGCCCGTTTATGTTCGGGCTCATTTCCGTTCAATAGGGTTAAGTCAACAAGCTAATTTCACGTTAATTTTAAGTGCTGTGCCCGGTGCGCCCAGTTAATCCCCAAGACCTTCTACAGCTAAATGATTTTTTTTTTTGGGTTTCGCTTGGATTAATGAAAATACTCGTCTGTTGTCCTCCGGATGGTCTTGCAGGACGACTCGTTTGCCGCCCAAACTCGGAAGTAAAATTTTATGCACAAGTTTGTTGGTAGCGCGTAAAATTTGATAGGCTACTAAAATTTCTATAAAAGTGTGTGCATAAAATTTTTCGCTTTGCCTTACGCTCCCCCATTTCCTTTTTTTGGGCATATTAAAACTTTATATGCATTATAAAATTGGATTTTATGTCACTCTCCAAGCTGCCATTAGCTTGGCCATCCCCTTGACTTCCTTTTTGTTGTTTCGCTTAGACAGAAAACGAATAAAGCCAACATAAAATGTTGATAGTCAATTGCGTGCAAAAGAAGTTCAAATGTCGCCTCTGTCCCATTGTTTCGAAGAGTACAAAATAAAAAACGAAAAAACTTACACATAAAGCTCAAAATGTTTCAAATGCCGTGTAATGCACGGCATATCATCGTAAAAAACGAAAACTTCCCCAATTCCCTTTCTTGAAGTAACCACAAAAAGCGAAATGAAAATTTGCCTCTAAAAGTGCCCCAAATTACAATGAAAAGCGGAGCAGTTTCCGAGGGTTGAGCTGTAGAATGAAACATTTTAACTTTTCCATTTTTAAGTATGTATGTGTGTATCTTTTTTTTTTACATATTTATTGGATATGCATCATTTGGTGTAATTCCCAGGGTTTATTTTTATAGCAGAAAGCACTTTTCAATGAAAATTGCTGAACAACTGTAATTGCATAACTACTTAGAATAAATGTAATTGGGGGCATTATCTTAAATAGTTTGTCATGCTTGTTAATTTGAGTCTAATGAGGCACCAAAAGTTTTCACAGGGCTTATAAACAAACGTTAGCTAGTGGTCTAAATTTGAACATAAAACCTATTTTTAGTTGGAATATTACAAATACTTCAAATAATCCAGCTATTTTTAGAGCATACAATTAAATTATTTAAAATAATATATTTACAAAGTAACTGAAGTTGAAATATTTATTATTAATTAGATACTTATTGTAGACAGCTGCTAAGTATTTTTAAGTTATATATAAACTACATCTTATGGTATAGAGCATATAATTTATTCATTACAAAAAATATTATTTAAAAAATACCTGAAGATAAAACATTTATTATAATTAGATAGTTACTGTTAGGAATTTATATAGTAAAATTATATATAAACTATACTGTGCGTAATCCTAATCTCAATCTTTTGCACTTTTCAGAATATTGTTTTTCTATTGAAAAGTAATTTATATCTTATCCAAATCGAAATATCCTAAAATGTAAAGTAATTTTATTTTACCCTAATATTTTTCTTTTTGTGTGTCCCACTTGCTTTATTGCTTTATGGCCCATGCTGCAAATGGATGCGAGTCAATTAAAACGTTTCTACAGTTCAATTTTCGGTAGTCATAAAACGGCACCCCACAACGAAATGTCCCGCGAACCCACTTAGCAGTCGGCTCTGTCTGATGAAGATCAACAACAGAGTTTTGGGTTTTGCCAGCATATTGGTTACGTTTTGGGTTTTTATGGCCATTCGCTGTTCGGTTACCTCTCTCTTACAAGCGCTGTAAATGTCATAAGTAGGCATTTTCAAATTGGCCAATTGCTGCACAAAGTAACAACAATAAAAATTGTGTGGCACTAAAATTGAACAGCAGGCCAATCGTTGGCCTCATCTCTTGACCATTTCCTGCTCTCAGTGTGTGAGTGTTTTGTAATTTTTAATGCTTTTACGAGCATATAAAATTATTATCATACATTGGTCTGGCTGGTAGGTCCTGGCCCTGGCCCATAACTCATACGACAGTCAGATGCGAGCACTCAGATAGGCGCCAGTCGCCCCGCTTTAGACAAGGATGTGCCACAGGCAGCTGCGGAGGCAGATCCAATGGCGACACTTGAGAGGCAGCAACAGCGGCAACAGCAGCAGCAGCAGCAGCCACTGCAGCATTCAAGCTAAACGACATTCTTTTGACTTATGAGGCAGCATTTGCTGCATTGCCGATGCTGATGCCGCTCGGCTGATTGAGTGTCGAGAGATGTGGCAGAGTGCAGAAAATCCCACCATTATGCTGGCCCGCCTGCCAACGGCCAACAGCCAACAGCCAACAAGGCCATCAAATTTGATTGCCAGCTAGGAGGAGGTGGCGGCGGCAACAAAATGTGGAGCGGCAGGTGCAGGCGGCAAGTATTTTGGCTGGAAAAGCGTCGCAACATCTCGCGAACCCTCGCGTTGCCATAATAAACCAATAAAAACGGCCACTTGCAGTTCCAATCAAGTGACTTTTATTGGGCACCGAGAATAAATTGCCATGGCCCATGGCATGTAACCAAAATAAAGTCAAGTGGTCAGGTAACAACAATAACAACTAGACGGCATTTTGAGTGGCCGAAATGCAGATGCTCTTATGCAATTGCAATTCTAATTAAGGCTAAATGTGACTGATATATAAATGGCTTTCAAGAAAACGTAAAAAAAATACTCTGTATACAATAATATGTATAAATAAAATAATATTTATATTGTATATATGATAGGATAAATTTAGAATTTAAAGTAGTATATATGGAATAAATATAGATTTGGGTGTATTAATTTAAGTAAACATAAAATAATAAATAAAACTAATGTATTATTTTTAAAGATAGATATAGATGTGGGCACATATAGATATATACGTATGTATGTATATATAAAATATAAAGATTTAAATATATTAAGAAATTTAAAAAATATCTTAAACTTGAAAACAATTGTACAGTATAATCAATCTGTGGGTTTTTGATATTTCTAGTTAGTAAATTAGTTATTAATATGTAATTTATATATAGAAAATTAGTAGGTTACAATTGTAAAAGAAAAAAAATGAGAATATAGATATTTATAAATACAAATTATGATTTTAACTAAATTTTATTTATTATTTATATATAAAATCATTAAATACTCGATAAGCGATATCATCATTATTTCAATAGTTTTGTATTTTTGGTAGATTGTGCCAGCATACCCGCCTGGGCAAAAGGGTATGCACGACAACAATAATAAACATGTAATGAGCCGCTTTCTTCACCGGGTCGGCAAATGCATGGTAATAGATTTCGATTGCATGCCGCGTGCCTCAAACTGTGCCGAGGGGAGTGAAGGTGTTGGGGCAGCTGCTTGGCAAGGGGTATGGCTCTAACTTCGACTTCGACTCCGACTCCGACTGCGACTGCGACTCCTACTCCAACTCCAACTCTAACTGCGACTGCGACTTTGTCCGGCGATGGACGCGCGATTGCTTTAGTCATGGTCTGTGGGCCATGTGCGATAATTATGGTAATATTTGCATTTGCGTGTGGCTCCGCTAAACAGTTGAGTGAGCCGGCGGGCGCCATGGACTGGCTGGCCACGTCGCGTCGTCTGTCTGTTGATTTCATAGTGGCCAGCACTCACAATGCACTCGCATTTGGGTCTATTTCGCTTTGCTTCCTTATTGCAGACAGTCCAGCTGAGGTTCCAGTTGCATTTTGTGGGTCGCGATTTGCGTTTTTTTTTCTTTCTTCTTCTTTCTCTTCTTTCTTCTGTTAGCTTTTCGCTTCTTTCTTTAATGGCATTTTAAACAGACGATGCTGCCCACTATGTGGCCACGCCCACCGCCTCGTCGCGCTTTCAATTAACCGGATGCCTTGAAATTCCAATTTCAATTCATAATTTCAAATTAAATGCGATTTGTGTAGTTTTTAATGGGCCGCTTTCTGTCGCATTTTATTGCCCATAAAAGTAAATTACAAGCCCCGGCAGCTAACGGATTGCTTCAACTGGGCGTGGTCCTTCTTCTTGTTGTTGTTGTTGTTGTTATGTTGTGTGTGTGTGTTTTTTTTTAAATTTGCGTACTGTCCACAATGCGTTTTTTTCTTTATGAATAACTGCGGCCGAACTTCAATTTATGGACAGTCATAAAACAAAACGAGCTGCCCCAAAAACAAACACACTTTGAAGGTTACAAATTAATTAGAGTGTTTTATCAACTTTAATTAATGTCTTTTTTTTCGTTTTTATATTTCATTGTTTTTTATGTTGGTTACTGTTTTTTATGTTGGTTACTGATGTCAGAAGCCAAAGATCCCATGTCAAATGTCATTTGATGGCCCTGTGAGTGCTTCCAAATTAATGAGATCTACTTAATAAGAAGCTCAGTACTCTACTACAAAAAACAAAACCAAATATAAATAAACAGTCTACGATCACTTTGCACTTACTTCACTATGACAACAATTTTCACTTGTTAAGTTTCCCAAATATTTCATTGTTTGATCAGTTCAAACTTCCATAACTTTATCAAAAATATTCCGATGTTCAAGTATGATGGCTTTTTGGTCATCATTTTTTAATTAGCTTAATCCTGCATTTAAATTTTGTGCAAACAACAAAATTCATTTTTTTTTATATTGTTAGGGTTTTATCCAGGGGTCCCCCCTTACTCATTTTTTTAAAAAAAATTTTCACAATTTAGAATCCCGAAATTTTGTTTTTAATCGATTGTGTGTGTCAGAATTAGTATAAAATCCCACATTTAGACTGATTCTGAGGTGTTTGTTTTTTTTTTTTGTTAAAAATCATGTCAAAACTGACAAAAATTTTAACTTGTAAAGTTTTCAAAATCTCCATCCGTAAATTTCAAACTTGCATAACTTTGTCAAAAATATTCAGATTTTCAAGTATGATGGCTTTTTGGTCATCATTTTTCAGTTAGTTTAATCCTGCATTTAAATTTTTTGTTTGTCGATATTTTTGTGGTTTTTATCCAAAGGTCCCTCCTTACTCATTTTTGATAAAATTTTTCTTTTTAGTAAGTCTTACCGAATATAACACAGGGAGTCGGTATTAATGATCCCAATTAAGTTCGAGCAACTATATTTTTACGACGGTGACCAAACACAACAAAATAAGACGCTGACGATATCGATGAGGATGGAGACGAAGAACGGTTTCGTTTTGCCCCCAAGGATATTAAACGAAAATCGCATGGGGGCATGCTTAAAAGGGCAATCACCCGCATCCACAGAGACTGCAATGGAGGAGACCCTAATGATCCCGATGGCGATGTACGATGTACGATGCCCAATGCCCGATGTCCGATGTCCGATGCCCGATTTCGGCTGCTCGATGCCTGATCCCACAAGACAAAAAGCAAAAACAGCAACACCGAAATTATAACGAGCATTAAAAACGGTTTTCGGTGTTCAAACAAACCACCGCGCGGCGCATTGTTACTAAAAATTGGTGGCATGCCCCCTCCCAGTGAATGCAGCGTCGGCTTCTGCGCTGCGTAGGCGCAGCCAAGGAGGCAACCCAACAACAAAATTGTTGCAGCCAGCGGTTCACCTGAGAACTGGGCTCGAGTTTGTGTTTGAGTTCGAGTTGGGGCCGCAGCGTCAAAGTGGCCATAAAAATCATAATGAAGCGGCGACTAAAACAAAATGCCATAAAATGCTTTAAATGAAAACAGCATAAAAAGCCAAACAATAAAAAAGAGAGATGTCCTTCTTGGAATTCTGGCCAGGTCTACGGTCTGCTTGGCGGCTCGACTCAAACGCAGCCCAAAAAATTCTCAGCTCGCTTGGAGGAGAATGGGAAACGAGCGATGGGGTATATGGGACATGGGTTATTGCAAATGGAACGGCGGAATTCATTCAACAGTTTGTAATCAATGTGGACGTGCAGCACGACGCCCAACCGACAGACAGACGGACGGACGGACGGACGGACAGACGGACGAACGGACGAACACAACAAACCAGACTTGATAAGCGATTGCATTCAATGACCCGCGCACAGGTAGCCAATCACCTGAAAAGGTGCAAAGGACCCAACGAGGGTTTGGCTGAAAGGAATTTCGCGTTTTTGGCTATTTCGGTGGCGTTTAAGTGGCGTCAAGCACAGCTCACTTGGCTTGTTTATGATCGGTTTGTGCCGATTAAGACGCGATCGCATTCATAAGAGATGCCGAGGCAAGATCGGTTGTTGTTGCTGGACAACAATGTAGCTGATATATATTGATATGAGTGTAGCCAAATTTATATGAAATTTAATTAATTGAACACTTCTTAAGATACGAGCTTAATTAATAGATATAAAATATTTGATGATATAAAATCAATTTTTAAGATATTGATAATATTCAACTGTGGATCAATTTAAAAATATTATATAAATTTAATTAAATAATGATAGATGAAATTACATATCTGATCTGATCAGTTATGTATCTATTTAGAAATGTTTAAAAATAATAATAGTAAAATATAACTAAATTGCTTGTAGATTGTAAATATATTCTGCTAACTTTTTAAATAAAAAATTGGAATATTTTTTAAAATTTTAAAAACTTACATCCTTTTTTTGATATTTAATTTATTATGATAACATCCTTTTTTTAAATGCTAAGATAACTAATTCCTATTTCCTCTATTCCTTTCTTTCTAAAATATTTAATTAATTTTAATTTCTTATACTGAAAACATAATTTCTTCTCAATCAAAGGTGGCATCCACTCTTAAGTTCGAAGAGCTTCATTTAAGTAGGAAACAGAATCAATTTTAGTTATGAAATAAAATGGCTTTGAAAACCAAGAATTTTCCAATTTGATGGCAAATTTAAAACTCGAAACTATTTTTCGCTTGTGTTGCTGTTGTTGTTGTTGTTGCTGCTGTTGTTGGTTGTTTGTTTGTTTGCTTTTGGGTTCCCACTTGAGGCCGCAACACGCCTCGCCCGGCTGCAGGTCAATGCGCTGCTGCAAGGTAAATTCAGACGAAAAGCAGCAAATTCCTTAGAATGGCATAACAAGAGCCCGAAAGCCAAGCCAAGCACACACACACACACACACACACACAGGCACACACTCGCACACACCGTAAAGGAATTAAAAACACATAAATGTCACTTTCGCATAGCTTTTTGTTTTATGGAGCATCCTTTTGGAACCGGAGCCCAACAAACCAAAACAAAACCGAACAGAACCAAAAACTAAAACCAAAGCCGCAGACATGGCCACACTTCAGCTGCAGGCCGAGCTTCAGAGTTCCTTTTGGCTGATGCTGATGCTGATGCTGCTGCTGGTTGAGTAGCGAATTTGACGCAAGCGCAACAAATTCAAACACACACACACATACAATACACACACTCGACGAGACGTTACCTGAACTTGACAATGAACTCGGTCATTTCGAGGGCAACAAACAAAAGGTGATTTACCTTTATCCTTTCTATGCGCCTTGCGAAACGAGTTGTGCTGCCTACCTACGGACGCACTCAACTACAACTACAACTACAACTACAAATACAGCAACAGCTAGAGATACACAGATACAGATACAAATTCAAATGCAGATACAGCTTTGGCAGCCAGCACATTTCTGCTGAAATTCATTCAGACGCACTTCGCACATTAACGCCCAGGCCAAGGCCCAGACCCTGGCCGAGAACCTGGTCCCTGGCCATGTCCTTTATGCAACTGTGTGTGTGTGTGTGTGTGGGAATCTCTCTGCCTCTCCCTCTTTTCCTGACCTGTGGTCATTCCTGGAACTGCGTCGGTCATTTCAAAAGTGGGCTCTACTTGGACCCGGTCTATTTTATCTTTTAAATTAATGCCTATTCTTTCTCACCCTCTCTCTTACACTCTCTTTGTATTGAGCAGCGTCGCTTTTAATCAATATCATACAATTTATCAATAATACATTTACAAACATTCCCTGAAATATAAACTCAATGGAATTTATCTTTAAATTAATGAGCATCAATTGATTGCGCACGGATTACATGGAAAAAATTCAATTTTTGTTTGAAGTATTATGGAAAATTAAAAAAATGGATGCACGTCGGAATGCCGATGGAATATGTTAGGACATGGTGTCCTGCTCTCAGATTTATAATAAATACAAAAGTAATAATAATAATAATAATAATAATAATAATAATAATAATAACATCTACATTAATGCGATTTATATTATTGTAAACGAGTTTAGTTGATAGCAAGTAAACGTAAAAATAATATAAGAATAATGTAGCAAAATAAGTGAAAATAGATAATTTACCGACCAAAAATTTAGATTAAAGATTGAAAGATTGTGGTTTGTTAGACAGTCTATATATCAACTTTGATCCTTAAACATTTATTTTGAAAATGTTAAATTGTTAAATTGTTCTAGATATATAGAAATCTATCTACTCTACAACTTTCCATTGTATAATAAAGTTGCATGAGTTTGTTAACTTTGTTAGCGCTAAGATCTTGCATTAGCCAATAATCTGGATATCAAATATAATTTGATGGTCAAATGCATTAGCCTAAACTTGAAGCTATTATATACTCGTTGACTACACGCAGGCACACACACACACACATACACACACACACACATGATTCATATTAATATTCAGCAGTCGTTTTACTATCCTCCTCCCCTTGTGCTCCTCTTTCTGCTCGTCCTCGCCATTGTCGTCCTCGTCATTTGCCTGCACTTATACTAACCATAAATTACTTGGTGGTTACTGCTGCCCAACGCTTTATGGCCAACACACAACACACACACTTACACACAGAAGCATCTCCATTGGTCTCGGTTAACTGAACTCTCAAGTAGTCTCGATTAGCGATAATATCTCGCCGCATTGTCATAATTCTTGAGCTGCCCAGCGCAAAAACCCATTAAAATCTAAATGTGTGGATCGGGTGGCCTGATGATGGGAGTTTGAGGAGGGGAGGGGTTGTTGGGGACTTAGGTCTAAGCTTTCTAATAATCCAATGGCAATGACCGCCAGTTCTGTTGATATATGGCGCGTTTTTATGTTTATCAAATGCCATCATCAAATTTTCATTAACTTGTTGTTGATTTTGTTGTTGTTGTTGCTTTTTTTTAATACAATAAATCTCGTCCTTGTTGCGGCTACTCGAAGTTTACGCCAAAAAAAAACTGTTCAGTAAATGCGTTTTCAGTTATCGCTCGTCCAACAAAACATAATTCATTGGCCTTTTGGCATTTTGAGTGCCATAAATATGTCAATTTCTGTGGGCGGGGCTCTTAAATTTCTAATTGCCAGTTGGGTTGAGGTGAGAGTTGAAGAAGTGCGACAATCAGCGACAGTCGCATCGATGACAATGAACAACGATGGATGGGACGGAAGGTCCTTGGTCCATGGCCTTTATTAGCCAAGTTTACAGACACATTTGTCAATTTTATGGTGCCAACAGGACGTAAGGCTTTCAAAGTGTGCGCCACCGATTTGCCGCATTGCAATAATTATGAATTATTTTCAAGAATGAGTCCTGCAAACGCAACAAGGCAACAGCTGAAACAGCAGCAGCAGTCGCAGCAGCCGCAGTTGTAGTCAGAGTTGGAACTGTAGCTTGTTGTAGCGCATCTTTAGTTAATTACCAACAAGGCATCAACTTTTTTAATTCATTTGGCAACTTTGGCACACATTTCTCTTGTCAATACCCTGTACTTATTGGCAAGGGGTATTTGTAGTTGCGCAAATGTATGCGACAAACTTCATCACTAATATATATATATAAATATAATGTGATCGATAATTATCGATTTGGAATTCATAAAATTAATTAAATTTAAATTTAATTTATTTTAAAGCCAGTATATCTCAAAGTTAACAAGACATACAACAGGAGTTGTCCCTTTTTTGAATACCTCGTACAAACTGGGCACAGGGTAGCTGCTCGTTTGGCACTCTTGAGTAAAATTCACTTGTGCTCTATTTTTTGCTCTGCCAGATGATCGATGTTGGCATCGGTTTGACCTCTTAGTGTGCCTGATTTTATTGGAAAACTTTTGACGCTGCCTGCCTGCCTGCCTGTCTGTCTGTCGGCCTGCTGTTTCCGTCTGTATTCCATTTGGGGACTGCTGCCACCCTGTCCAAATCATATTTTATGGCCATCATTATTACCTACTTTTTATGCGCCCAACCGTCGCCGGCAACTTAAAAGTTGGTCCTGGCCACGTCCTCGTCGCGCGACTCCTCTTGTTGCACATTCCCGGGCAGCATTTCTTGGCCACTTGGCTGCACCAGTTGCCGTGCTTGGTTTCTTTTGGCGCTGCCAGCAAACTGATAAAACTTTCTTCAAAATTATTTTTTGCATTTAAACGAGCGTGGCAGACAAAATGCGATTGCTAATTTTTCATAGCGGATAATGAATGATATATTGAGTGTAATATGCTACAGCAAAACGGGGGTGCGGAGGGGGTAGTCAGCAGCTTGCTGACTGAGCTAGTTGGCACTGCAATTATTCAAACTATTTGTCAGCCAAGGGTTGACTTTTGGGGGTGTGAAGTGTGCAGCAATCAGAGGGATGGTAATTAGCCAAAAGTTTGTTTTTGCATCGTCAAGTGATAGATAGGCGAAAAGGAGGCCAACGAACTAATAATGCCTTATGAAAGGTAGACCGATTTAATAGGCACTACTTTCATATATACACATATATGACATGGAGTTTGAAATCTATCTTGTTGAATAAACTGTTCGATTATATAGTCAATATTAATACATTGTAATATTAAATTATTTATTAATATAAATAATGCTTGGATTATGCCCAATAATATTTTTGGTAGTATTATGCAAAAAAGAAAAGGAATTATTTATTGAGATAAATTGCAAGTTTGGTATGGTCAAAATATTTGGACATTAAACGATAAGGTATATTCATCTGTTAACGTATTAAAGATTTAAGGACATTTGCACGTATTTTTGGTATAAGAGCAAATTTTCAGGATTAAGAATATGTATATGAAATATACTATATAAAAAATATTTAATTTGAACTGTGTTGCTATTTTTTTATTAAATAAAATGTTTTTGGTGCTTATTCCATTATGTTTTCAAATTAAATCTAAAAGAGTGATTAAGAGTGATAAATTTCTTCTTAACGTTACCTTCTTAAACTGCATTTTTAAAGTAAATATTAAATAAAATATATGTTCAAAGTATTTTCCAAAAGGTTTTGCCAAAAGCATCTTCTTAAAATATAAACCCATAATATCTTCAATTGTATCTTCTGTAGTAGCAGTAGTGTTTTCTTCAAATAAATATTCTCAAAGTATCTTTTATATTTTGGCCAAAGTATCTGCACTTTTTAAAAAAAATGTCGCTCATTTTAACTCAGTTACAAATTGTTCAATTGATGGGCCATTTGATCATCTGAAGCCCCCATCTCAAGCTGCCATTTGACCGAGTTGATAACTGATTTGTGATAAGCCAGCTTTCAATTTTTGGGCTTACATGTGCAGGCAGCGCCAACAGCAACAGCAACGGCAACGGCAACAACAACCAGTTGGATGGCCATTACGTGGGCCGAGACAGACACATAAAGTAAATACATAACGTGGGCCAAACGACTAATATGCGATTATGGCAAATCAAATGCCTTTTGGCTCGAGAGTCAACAGCATCCATAACAACAACAATTTGAACAACACAATGGATACGTGAACGACCAGGCTGGGACTCGGGCAGCAGCCGGCAGTGTTTGGTTGCTGGCGGGGGGAGCGGGGGGATTCAAGACGAAGACGCAGGCGACTTTCCAACATTTTGCACATCTGTTCGAATAATATATATAATTTTTTTCTTCTGCTGTTTTTTTTTTATGTCGTCCAGACGACGCAGCGAACAAGCAAAAAAAAAATATATATATATATAAGTACAAACCCAAATATAATAAAAACGACAAGGGCTGCAGTAACGAGGGGTGAGGGAGCGGGGCAGGACGAAGAGATCAAGGGGTGTGCCAAGTCTGGGGAGTTGAAGCGGAGGCGACAATGGCAAAGGTTACTGACACAGCACGCACATTGACCTTGATCGCAGGGAACGTCTGGAGACGCTCGGCCGGTAAAGGGGAAGCGGGAAGCGGCAACAGAAGCTGCCGCAGTAGTAGCAGCAGCAGCAGCAGCCGCAAGGACTGCTCCAGGAGCAGCCGCTGCCGCAGCCAGGAGTGTTGCTCAGACAGACAAGCGCAAAAGTAAATTATTTGCAAATTTATTTAGCTGGCAACACGGGAACAGCCGCAATTCCCAACCTACCGCATTGTTACATCACGTAAGGCAGACGGCGAAAGAATGGGGAAAAAAAATATATATGTGTATAAATAAAAAGGAACAGCGATTGGGCTTGGTTGCTACGAGGGGTGCAGGGCCAATAACGGTGCCGGTGTGTGTGTGTCTGTGTGTGTGCTTGGGCCCAGGATGTGCTCGTTACGTGTCCAAGTCGAAATGAAACCGAAACTGGACGCTGGCAAATTGCTCATGAGGCTGAATCGCCAGAAAATGTGAAATAAAAGCTGACCAGGGGTGGGAGGAGGTCCTTCACAGTCGGGCAGGAAGCGCTTAAAGTTCGTTAAACTCACTGGCGCCCATTGTTGCAGTGCACTGCGCGAAAATACTGTGTACGAATTATTAGACAGGTTAAAGCAATTGCAATCGGGCTGCTAAAGTTTAAAAAGGACTATTTACAAATTTAGTAATGACAATGAATATTTAATAAATTTTAATTTATAAGGTTAAGAAGTGTTAACAAACTAAAGTTTTTAGTGTAAAAAGTAATTTTTCGATAGATAGATTTTTGTCAAAAAATGTATAAGAAAAAGGATCTTTGTCTAGCTTAATTAGGATAACTTCAAAACTGAGACTATTATTTGCTAGAAATAGCCAGGCAACACTATAACACCATAAATATTTAAATTAAATTATTAATATGTGATTAAAACTAAAAATCGAGTTAACAAATAATACAAAATAGATGAATCAAATAAATTATTAAAGTGCAATTAAATTAATTTATTTCATTTATTATATATTCTCAAACAAAATTAAAATGTATTTTCAAACAAATTATTCCTTAAGCTGGATTAATTAGCAGTAATTGAAGTAAATGTTCAGCTCTCGTTGTTTTCCTACAGTGTAGCTTTAAGGCAAGAGTAAGGACTCGCTCCTGCTGGCTGTCTGACTGTCTGTCTGTCTGCCTGTGTGCCTGCCTGCCTGCCTAGCTGGTTGGCTGGCTGAGTCCGCCCTTCAGCCGTATTGCGTCTCAGCTTCAGGAGCTCGACACGCTGTTGTCGCTTACGCTTCCTGGCCACGCACAAAATATCAACGCACTTTTCAAGTGCTCGCATTTCGCATTTCGTAGTCGTATTTGGCGCGTTGGCCGCCTTTCGGTTCGTGGGTATCGTCTGGCGGCGCGACGAGAACCGGGAACTGGGCCGTGGCAGGGGCCAACGCAATAGAGCGCAGCGCCTGAAGCAACCACCACCAGAAGCCAAGCCCAAGCCCAAACCCAAACTCAAACCTAAACCAGAACAGAGAACCCAGAACCCAAACCCAAACCCAAACCCAAGCGCAGGCCATGTGCGGGCTTTTGTGGCCCTTGTCTGGCGTCTGTTGTCCTGGTCTATGCCTATTCTTGAGGACTCGCTGCTAGACCTGCTTTGGCAAGGACTTCCTGGTGCGTAAGGCGCAGTTCATTCAATTCAAATTTCTTGCGAAACGCTTTTAATTGCCTGGCCCGGGTTGGGCAGACACCCAGCGGGGAAATTGGAGCGGCAGCGGGGAGCGAAAGATGAAGAGGCGACCCCATAAATTACGGACAGTCGCGTTAACTCATCGTAGTGCTCACCACTCTGGAAATTTGATATTAAAATGGAAATTTACTTTTGTTATGTTTCTCTATGTTGTCGTTGTTGTTTTCTTTATTTTTTATTATTATTATTCTTATGGTGTCATATCCTATAGCTCGTTCTCAGAGGGGCAGTTGTCGGATTGTTGTATGACATTAACAAATTTTAATTAAAAAATAATTAAAAATAAACTGGTATGCAAAAAAAAAAAAAAACAAATCTATAAAATTGCGACTCTTGAATGAAGTTCTTGTTGGGTTTTGTTAGCGAGCATCTATTGCCTGAAAAAGGAACGAAACGAATGAGAAGCTGATATTGACAAAAGGAAACACCAGTTTAGGGTTTATCTCTGAGAAATCATGGCAAAAGAACTCGTTTAAGAATAAAATCAACAAATTAGCCATCATTATTAATAATAAACATGCTTTTAATTTGGGAAAAGGCTGTAGATTTATAAAAAATAACTTAATTTAAATGGGAAATGGTTCGGTTCCCGGTTTGAACCACTTTTTTTTTGCAACTATTTTGGTTGGGTAGGGTCTGTTAACAATAAATAAAGAATGTATGCCGTATAATTGGTAAGAATTTAATTTTCTTTTGATCATTAATTTGTGCAGAACTAATTTGAAAATTAAAATGTTTTTAATATTCAATATTTTTTAAATATTAAATTTTTTTTTTGTACACATTGCCTTATTATAATTCATTCCATGATTTATTTCTTGCAGAAATTGAAAATAGAAATTGCAGAAACTAATAAAACAAAATCCTTGATCCTTGATTTGCTTACAAAATACTATGCGATCCTTTGGATCGTTAGTTAAAAATAGACTGATCTTTGAACCTTGCATTTTCAAACCTCAACTGAAATACAAAAATATAACGTATAGTTGACACGCCTCAAAACTGTACCTCGTGCTACCTAAGGGGACGTCACATGTTGACGTTGTTGCGGCTTCTCTGCTCACACATTCTTCTCTGTTCTGCTCCCCAGTCTTCCTGCCGGTGGCTCCTCCATCCAAGAGACCAGGATGTCACCCCCTTTCACCCCCCCCCCCCCCTTCCCCCCCCCCCCCCCCTCCTCTTGCAACCATCCCCACCCTGCCACAACAGACATAAAAAATTCCCCCTCATTATTGCACGTAATGATGTTGCCACAGCTTAGAATCGTCGCTCGTTTCGTTTCGCTTTTGTATAAACTACACACGCACACACACACACACACACACACACACGCACACACACTTTGAGTCTGTTGTCGGTTCGGGTTTTGGATTTGGATTCGGGTTCAGGTTCCAGCTGTACCCATTGCTGTTCCCCTGTTCAGCGACGTTCTGGTTTTTTGCATTTTGCGCCTCAAGCGCTGCGCTTGGTTAGAATGACAGACAGACGGACTGACAGACAGACAGACAGAGAGACAGCCAGACAGGCCCAATCCAGCGTCGGCCGTCTGCTGTGCTGTCTGGGCGTATTTTATGTTCTGTTTTGGCTATATAAATTCTGTTGTCGCTGTGCCCACCACCGATGACGAAGTGGCGACGCCGTTCAACATTTTCCCGCCAAATGCAGCAACAGGGAACATCAACAACAACAACAGCAACAGCAGCAGCAGCAGCGACGGCAGACAATACCACATGGCAAGTCCTAGGTCGGTTACACCACCAGCCAGACAGGCAGACAGAGAGACAGAGAGACAGACAGACAGACAGACGAGGACGTCGGCAGAGGGTTACTCACTCGCTCAGTTAGTCACTCGCCCAATATTAAAATCGGCTATTCGAATGTTTTTAGGTTGGGCGTAAAACCAAAACCGAAAATCATCAACGAAATGCCGGCAGCGTCGTGTGAATGAACTCCGTCAAGGACAATGATCTACACGGCCGGGTCCGAAGAGTGCCCATCCAGAGAGCCGTACAGGCGTCCAGCCCGTGCCACTGCCACGCCTCCCCCTCTCTCTTTGTTGCTTTGCTGCTATGCTTTGCTTTTGCTTTGCTTTGCTTTGCTTTTATTGCGATTTATTTTGTCGAGGGTTGATTTTTATGAGCGCAGACGACGTCGGCGGCGTCATTGACATTGCAAATTCACGAGCGGCAGACGAGAAACAAAACAAATCGTTAAACTGCCCTCACACTACCCCCACTGCCACCCCCTGGGCAAGCCCAAAAACAACCTGATGGATGCTGACTGCAGAGGGCCCAAACCCAAAGGCCACGTATAGCGTTCACGTCGAAAGTGAACAATTCAGTCAACAGATTTGTTGCCAACTCTGCAACCACATCCACATCCACATCCTCGTCTACTGCATATCCATGGCGTCATTGTCCTGCCGTCTGGCGCTTCCCTGGCAGATGATGCATTTCATTATTAAATATTTAGCGAGTGCCCCTCGGCTTGTTTCCCCCGCTCTCCCCATCCGCGAATTTCCATTGTTAAGCGCTCGACATTTAAATGCGACTCTGCATTGGGTAGTCAACCCCAGGCAAATCCTTTAGAGCTCTGCAGCTCCAATACTCGATTCTCAATCCGCAATTCTCAATGCCTGATGCCGCAGTTTATTGAATTTTTGAATTTTTGTTTTTGGACCAGTTAGCGTTGTTATTGTTGTTGTTGCTGCGGCTTTTGCTGCTGCTGTCTGTCGCCGAAAATTGCACCTGCCCTCACGTTTGCACCTGTCCACGGTGAGTTCAAAGCAGTTTTTGTTGCTTTTATTACTGTTGTTGTTGCTGTTGTTGATTTTGGTGTTTGTTTTTATACGGGCGCAGTTCAACGGCCGCTGCCGCTGGTCAATGAACACCACTCGGATTGCATTCGACTTTTAGCATAGGAAATTAATTGCAATTGAGAACATCAAACGATAAACACCATCATTTAAATGAGATTATAAGTGGATTTCACTCAAAAATATTGGGGTAGGCTTTCAGAGTATATGGGAAACCGGCAAGCAATTAAAATGATATGAAATAAATCCATAAAAACTGTGCATTAAAATACTGAAAGAGAGTGAAAGAGAGCGAAAGAGAGGGAGAGAGAAAAACAACAAAAAACACAACTTTTCAAATATAAGTTTTCAATAACACACACCCACATAACTGAAAACAATAATGGTCAGCATGCATTACTTAAATTTATGAGAATCGCGTAGAGGAGTCCAAATTGCCTTGCTGGACAATTAACACAAGGCCGCAAGACAACATTATCTTAACAATCTTCTGCAATCTATCAAATAGCTTTTAAAATTCTACAAGATGCAAAACTTCAGCTTTGGCTTAAAAATACCGAAAAGCTGATTTATTTATAAGAATCGATAATCTGCTGTTAAGATTGATGCTTAGATTTTTTTTAACATCACTGGAACACAGTTTGATAATTCATTTTGATTATTATCACAAATACAAATCGATAAATGAAAAATTCTTTTATTTTTATTTTTTTTTTTGTAATGATATATTTTATTGTTTTTCAAGACGTCGTTGAAATTTATTTTACAATCCTGACAAGTACCGCTGACTGCCATCTATTAAATCAAATATTTTAAACTTATCTATTTACAATAATTTATTTTGATGGCCTTCAGCAATTTGTCGATCCTCTTAAAAGTGCGCCGTCAAAATGTCAAATGCGCTTTTGGTCCCCAGACGAAATGGCAAATGAGCGGAGGCATTAATTTATTTCAATTTGTATGCAAAACTTTGCATTTCAAATACCGACAACTGCAACAACAACAACAACTGCAGTAACAGCGGCAGCAACAGCAACAAAATAATATAAAAAATAGAAAAGAACATTTAGAGCCACAGGACTGACAATGCCTGTCTGTTGACGCTGTGTGGCAGTTCCTGGCCGCAGGGGCAACATCTTCCCGGCTCGCAGTTCAAGTCGAAGACATTGTCAGAGTTGTCCTATTGGACAGAACACTGGGCGACATATTGCCGAACATGTTTATTTACAGCTAAAGGAACAAGGAACAAGGACAACAGCTCGCGAGGCCAGCAGCCTGGCAGTCAAAATGAGGAACCTGAATGCGCACCGGAACCTGAAGTATTCCAAGCCAAAAACCAGAGCAGAACCTAGGCGGAACATAGTCTAAAAACTACACTGAGCGAATAAAGAGCTAGCCGAAATTCTAGTCTGATCGTTCGAGAATTTAAACATATATTGTTTATAATAATTTCTCAAGAAATGCCTAAATTATTTATAAATTTTATTCACTTATGTTAGAAAATGTGAATTTGAATTTAATAAAAACAAAAATACTTATCACAGAAGTTTTTAAAATAACCCTAAGAGAATCTCTTAGATTGAGCTCTGAAAATAAGCTTAGGGTTAATTTAAGGTTACAAATTTATAGATTATAAGAATTTGCATGCTACGTAAAAGTAAGCAATTTTAAAATATCTTTTAGTTTTGTATTGAAATATGAATTTCTTGAAATATAAATTTCTAGATTGTGTTGTTCTTGGTATTTTCTGTGAGTGTAGCAAACGCATCTTGTCTCATTGTCATTGTCATTGTCAGGAGTTGTCTTTTGGGTTCCAGACTGCGTTGTGCTCGTCGAACAATTCGAGCAATTTCACTTTAAAAATTGCGGCGTTTAGCGCGCGATTGCCACAAATCAAAGCGACATTAAATTCCCCTTAGCCAACCTCCCTCCCTTCCTCCCTCCCGTGGCTGTTGCTTACTGGCTCTGCTCCTGCCTGGGCCCACTCTATGCACGTACACACATATTTACCCTAGGCAGGAGCTGGGCTGTTTCAGTTTTGTGTGCCTTTTCATTTTTAGATAAATAAAAAATCGCAAAGAAATCCCAAATGTCGTCTCCGTCTGAAGGGTCGGCGGGCCATGGAAGGGGGGTGGGGGGGTGCTCCCAACATATGCGCGCCAAATCAGCAGCAGACAAAACAAACAAAGACCCCGGGACAGACAAAGGACCAACAGACGACGGACGACGGAAGACAGACGGCGAATTCGCAGTCGAAAATGCTTCAAAAATCGCTAAAGGAAATAAGAAGAAAATAAAAGTTTACGTGGCGCACGTGAGTGCGAGAAGACGCAGCTTTTACACTGTTTTTGTGTGTGTAGTTGTGGGGGAGGGGAGGGGGGAGGGGCCTGTTTGGGGTTGCTTGTCAGGCCTGCTGCCGATTTTGTGCGTAGACAACGCAGACAACACAGACGACAATATTCCACTTCAAGTGATTTGTTGTCCAAAGTAGACCCAAAGACCAAAGAACTTTTCCAGACGTCGGCGGCTGCTTGAATGATTGCCCGGTTGCCAAGGGGGAGGGATGAACGGGGGCGCCAGCGTCTTGGGTGCTGGGCACTTGGGTGGCAGGGGCGTAGACCTAAGATTTTTAGCTAAGAAGTGGCCATAAAAACTTTGGCATGACAGCTAATAACTAAGGAGAAATGTCTGAAGTGTATATTGAATATATATATTGATACATGATCTATGCTCTCTCAGCTTTGAAGCTTTGCTTATACAAATTGGTACACTCAGAAAAAAGCACATTCAAAACTGATCGAGTTAGATACGTATGCTAATTCAAATTTGACTGTTTGTAAATTCTTGATTATTTCTAATTGAAGTAAAAATTAAAAATTATTCTTGTATATAAAACTGATCGTTTATGTTAAAATAGAAAACACTTTGACTAAGTAGAACGTAAATATAGTACGAATTTTAGTGAAAAGTATACATTTTTAGATTGAATAAGAAATTTTTGAGATACAAAAATTAAGTTTCATGAGTAACATTTTTATTTTTGATTAAGAAAATCAGAATTTTTTCGGATATAAGAAATAAAACAAATTTTTGAGATACAAAAATAAAGTTTCATGAGTAACATTTATATTTTCGATTAGGAAAATCAGAATTTTTCGGATTTAATAAAAATAAAAGGTTTATTTGATTTATAAAAAAAATGCATGAGATTGTTTCTCGAGCGTAAAGAAACCAACAAAAATCGGCAAAATATACGATATTTATCTTGAGCTAACGAGATATGTAAAAGTAACACCAAAGATGTCTTTCATTTGTTGTCTGTTGCAACATATGGTCTGAGGGGATGTGGCTATTCTTGTGCTCTTGTCTGGCTGCTACGCACGTAACGGCGAATTTACGCGTCTCTGAACTTTGACCCTTACAGAACGCCGCCTGTGACCTTTGTGCGTGCGTTGACGCTTCTGCGCCGCATCAAATTTTATGGATGCTGCTTTTGAGTGTTGTTGCTGTTGTTGTTTTTGGCACTTTTTTATGCGAAATTAATTTAGAAAACTTTTCCTTGAAATAAAAATGTGCGCAATTCACGGGAATACACAGACAGTCCCACGTGGATTGATCGGTGCTGAAAAGTGGGGGTGGGGAAGGGGTTTATTGCCAGGCTTTTTTGGGTTAGTTTTGTTGCTTGTGTCGTGCTTTGATAAGTATGTGTTTACAGTTAATGCGGCTCAGAAAGCCATAAAGGTCAGAGTTTAAACTGATATGCAGCAAGTGAAAAGTTTGTAACTTAGTTACGAAATAAAAAGTGTCAAAGATGCGCATTAAGTACGGCTGGACGGTGTAGATAAAACTATTTCTGGAGTGCGAAATTGTAAGAAAGGGTCAACTAGACACAAGGTGTCAAAAAGGCAAAAAGGCCAGCAACCACGCATATAAATATTTCGAATTTTAGATATCATTTTGTCTGTAGAAAAAATATATAAAAAAATATATATAAATATATATATATATAAATATAAAACTTAATAAATATATATTTAAGTATTTATCCATTTTTAAAATTAAATTAGCCTATAAACTGTTCCAGAACGTTGACTTAATGCATTAATAAGATAAAATATCTACTAAGAGACAGCGAGTATCTTTAAGTCAAGCATCTGCCAACTAAAGCATTCTTAGTTGTTGTTTTTTATCTGCAAGCACAGACGATATGCTTAATGCTGAAGCTTTATGGCTGGCATGGTGGATGCCACAACGGAAATGCCCCTAGCCAAGAAGTGTCCCTACTGACAGCTCAAATGACCCATTCGGTGGCCACAATTTGCCAACACTTGCCGCAGAGCGAATGGCAAATGGCAAATGGGGCATCAGCATCGGCATCTGATAGATATAAAAACATCAACACGATGCCATCTACGTTAACCATATAAATGTATCTTTGTGTTTGTATCTGTATCTCTATCTGTATCTCTGTAAATGTATCTGTATCTTTTGTATGTGACTTTGCCTCTGGGCGCTGTATCTTCCACTCATAGTGCATCGAACTCCAACTCGGGGATTCTACGTTGTAAATATCTTGTGCTCATGTATCGACAATAATTACGGCTCGGCTACTCGTAGATCGCAGTCAAAGAATTTGCAAGAACCTCAAAGATTGTGTGGGGGGCGTCGAGGGGGGGTTGACTGGACGTGGGAAGGCCGCAGACAATAATACAAACAAGCAAAGTGAGTAGAACGAAATGGAAAATGGAATCGAATCGAAGCGCATAAAATGAAATTGTGTCTCCCCTCCCCCAACCCATCCCCCTTCGAACTCGCTTGTCGCACCAAATACTCGTTCTCCACGTTGTCCGGCGAGGTGAATGGACGCAAGGTGACGCCGCAGCGCAGTTGCTGTTGCTGTTAGCGTCGCTGCTGCAGTCAACGTTAGCTTCATTTGGCTGGATTTGCGCGCCAAAAACGTTCCCCTTTTCAGGAGTTGACTTTGTTCTGTCGAGAGAGGCGAAGCGAGAGCGCACACCAGAGAGTACCAAGCGAAACGTTGTGAATGTGAAACGTGGATGCCAAAAGGGCCATAGGCATGGGATTGGGATTGCGATTGGGTTTGGGTTTGGGCATGGGCGTGGCAGACAGGAGCGCAGCCCAGACGCCAACTGCGCGCTGTAGAACGCCATTTACCATTACCACTTGCCGCTGCTGCTGTTGCTGCTGCTGCTGCTGCTGTTGTTGCTGCTGCTGTTGCTGTTGCTGCTGTTGCTGCTGCCTCGCATCGACGACTGCCCCTGGTCTAACCTAAGCCTGCCCAAAGCCACCCCGCCCCGACCGCTGACAACAAACGAAGCGTTGCCGCTCCTTCAGTTTTTGTGTTTGTCTTGCGAGTTTTGCTTTGATCCCCTTATTCTGTCTGGCTGGCTGGCTGGCATTCGCATTTCCCATTCCCCCATTCCCCCCATTCGCATTCGCATTCGCGTTCGCGTTCGCATTTGCTTTTGTTTTTGTGCCCATTGCCATTGCATGCACTTCGCCCGCCACAGACAGAGCCATGTTATTGCCATGTCGTTCCCCCCTTCCTGCTCCTTCTTTCTTCCCACTCATCCTCCGTCATCGTCAGCGTCGTTTGCTGGCTTTGTTTACAAGCATTTGATGGACCACTAACGTCGCTTTGAGGCTCCCCTTCGTATTCTGCAGAATGCGCGCGATTTTCTCTTGCTGCCCTTTTTTTGTTGGGTTTTTAGTTTGTTTTTTTTCTGTTTCTGTGTTTTCTTCTGTTTTTTTGTTTGTTTGTTTGCTGGGGTTTCGTTCGGTTGGCGTCGCCCGCCTTTTTTGCTAGCGAATTATGACAGCAAAACGTGTTGCGTGGCGCAAAAACAAATGGCGAGAAAATTGTAATTCTCTTGCTCGCTGCTCGTTTGGCTTGTCCCTCTAAGTCGCCCTCTAAGTCTCTGGCATTTGCCAATTCGCATTCTCATTGCCATTCGCTTGATTTTTATTAGTTGTACTTTATTGAATTCGTCGATTGAATAAATTGCTCAATGAGCGGTTTGGTCGCCTCCCCAGCTTCAATTGTAGGGATTCTCTAGTGGAATGCGGGAGTAATTCATGAATTATCGATACGAGTACCGGAGTGGAGTATCTGATATGTCGAGAAAGTGATTCTGAAGCATTCTATTATAATGGAGAACGTTACTTCATTAATTCCACAAACTGAACCATTTCTATAAATGAATCGATTGAACGTATCGTATATAATTAGAGGGTTTTTTTGGGATTTAAATACTATAAGGTCCTAGTTTTTATAAAATATTAAGTGATTTGAATTCGTTAATTTTGTTATACTTTTGAAAGGATTTTTAAAGTTTTGAAGTAGACACATAATTTTAAAAAACTGTATTTATCTATTTAGGTTAAAAATCCAACGAATCGAAAATACATAGACATGAATTTTGGCAACTAACAACAGCGATATTTCTAAACATCTCGATTTGCGACGACATTTCTCAGCTTTACGGAAAAATAACTCAAGTCCTTCCATTTAAAATACAATTTTCCATAAGTTGCTGTTTCAGTATCTTCCCGGGCAAGCACAGTTATCTGAATCCGTATCCGTATCCGAATCATCGAGAGCATCGCAAATTGCTTGCGCGGTTTTCGGTTTTCGACTTGACGAGCCGGAACATTTGGTTTCCGGCCAACAACCCGATGGATTTATGAGCATATTCTCATCAAAGCCTGTCATCGCCAGCTCTATGCTGCCGTACACCCGCTTCGAACCGTTATTTTGGAGTTGTACTGCCCGATTCATCATTGTGTTCAGTTTGAGATTCTCCTGATCGAGGCAAATGCGCAGCCGCCTATATTCGGCTTTGTCTTTCAGGGTTTGGCAGGGTTGCTCCTTCAGTTCTATAGAGCGATTCTTCATATCGTTAATAACTGCATTCTGGCAGTCGATCTGTTTCATCAAGTCGAGATATTCCCGATACATGCGTTCCTGCTCTTCGTTATCTTCGCTCTCTTCGTCGAGCAACTCGAAGGGATCTTCTTCGGTTTCATCTAGATTGTCTTCTTCAACCGCTTCTTCCTGCTCTTCGGGTTCTACAGCCTTTTCCCCTTCGCCACCTTCCTCTGCCTCCTCATTTTCTACAGCTTCGCCCTCCGGCACAGCCTCTACTTCTTCATCTGCCATCTAGTTTGATAAGTCGAAATTCTGGTTGGGTATTGAAAAATTTTGATTGCCTAACAATTATGTGAAATTTTTTGAAATATTTCGGAATCAATTTTGATAGATGAATAACTGATGAGTATGTTGCTGTGAAGTACGGTGAAATAAGAGTTTGCGATAATCTCCAAATTTGTCATAGATGGAAATACTTAGAGAAAAGCGAGCAATAATAAGAATATAATATATATATATGCTAGAATTTTGATCGCAAGTCTTCAAACATAAACTTTAAAAAGATTTCAAAAACTTATTGTGAAAAATTAGTACATACCATTTTATTCAAAATACTGTCCATCACTAGCTATAACTTTTTCCCACTTTTCTGGCAATGCATGGATTCCGTCCCAATAAAACTGCTCGTTTTTGGA
>SCDS01000973.1:12380-30957 GCA_004149465.1 Drosophila nigromelanica | reverse complement strand
TCTAAAACACCGCCCAGATGTGCCCCATATATGCACATATGTCTGTCTGTCTATGCCTGTTGGCGACTCAACACTGTTGGCCAATTTTATAGAACAGGACTTCCTGCATCGACGACAAAGCAGCAATTTCTACAGGACAAAACTGGAGCCAGTCATGGGGGACGGCTCAAAGTGTTGGCCAGAAAAGTGCATGCAAATTACGCTACAAAAAGCAGGCATATTCCACGCTCTAGGATAACAGCCAGGATTTGACTATGCAACTGCCGGCTGCATATGACAAAACCTGCGGAAAATTAGATTCAATGTGGGCGTACACACAGACTACAAGCTATCAAAAGGATAGGCACCCCAGCGAGGACTTGGGGTGGCACCTATATCTGTTGGCTAGATAAATTGTATTTATTTTGTCTGGCAATTGTATTTTGGTATATGATGTATTTAAGGCGGTGCCTGACATGCAAATGGTGTGTAGATTTACCATAAAACAATCCTAAAACACATGAAAAGCAGCAAAAACCAAGCAATTTTGTACCAAATGCAGTTGACAACTCTGGTAATAACAGTCTAGCAAGTCGCTTAAATGCGAGATAAAATTTTTTTTTGTTTTCGCACCTAAGTAAAGTACTTTTCGAGGCTGTAAAATTTGATGTGACTTTATAAACCAATGTTTAAATACACAGAATATCATTCAAAATTGTATTTTGTTGTACACAAATATAATAGCTGCCATATTTAAAGTTGAATAAAACTGAACTGCTCCCAAAACATCCAGCAGCGTTTCTTTGTGCGTGTAAACAAATGCTGAAATATTTGACTATCCGCCCACACGCTACACAACCCCCCCCCCCACCCCCCCGCACCCCCCCCCCCCCCCCCCCCCCCCCCCCCCCCCCCCCCCCCCCATGCAGACTCATTGCAGCAGTAATAAACTTACCAACCGCCTCGACGATGCTTCATGGGGATTTCTTTAGGCACAAAAGTAAATCAAATGAGTGCGCATGTCGCTGACAGACAGCTGCCTGACAAATGAATGGAGAGGGGAGTGAAACGGTGGGCACAGTTGAAATAATATAGACAATGCTTATAAACAGTAAGAAGGCAATTCAATGCGTGACTTGACTGAGCAACTACTACGAGCCAGTACTTAAGATCAACTTCAACTTTAATCAGAGACTGACAAAAAAAAAAAAATAAATAAATAAAGAAAGACAAAAATAAGAGAGAAAAAAACATAACTATTAAAAAGGAAACGTAATAGTGTCGCACACATAAAAACCGTTTGTCGAGTGCCCCCAAAGCAGCAAAAAGGATAGCGATGAATTTGATAAGCCTGCTGATAAGCGTCGAGTGGCAGACGCCGCGTCGCTGCCTTTACTTCAAAATGGCGTCACAAAATACATTTTGAAACGAGCAGCGAAAACGTGAGTTGATTAGCAATAACCCCAAAAAATATCTTTGTGTATGTGTGTGTAGGTGTGGGGTGTGTGTGTGTGGCGTGCCATTTTGCTTCATAGCCGAGACAACTTTAATGGACGCTGCTAAAAGATTTCAACAACCAAAATGACTTGCCACATTAGTGCCCTGAAGTCATGATGGCCGATAAAAATGGCGTACATTAAGCACAGCGCATAGTAAACACGTTTACCGAACATATGTCATAAAAGAAACTTTCGACCAAAAACTTGAGTACCCCTGAAAAAATGCTACAAATTTTAATTTAATACCCGCAAAAATAAACATTTTAAACCAAACGGAAATGCAATGTACTTCTACTTAAATTTCAAAAATATTTTTCAAAGTGTTTAATAAGTAAAATGTAAAATATTTAAAATTGTTACAGTCTGGGAGCTAAACCTCCTATATATGTAGTTTGAAAGACAAAGGAAGCCAAAAAAGTTTGTAGTAAAAGTAAATATGCTGATTTAATAAATTCGAAATTGAATTGAGTAGCCAATGATAAACAAGTTGCTCGAATTCAGCGATTATCCTTTCTCTGAACAACCCCACTGAATGGATAAACTTGGGTAGGGCAGGGCGCACGCAGAATTGGCAAAAACTACCCACAAAAACTATAAACAATAAAGTGGATGTGGCCTTGTTATGGAGCCGTTGCTGTGTCCCAAAAACCAAATCTAGCTGACGAAATTCACTCAAAATGCCAACCAATAAGCCGAAATGGCAAACCCCAAATGCAGACATTGACAAAGTTCTCAAATATTGGCCCTGTCAACGGGCCAAAGAAAACACAAAACAACAATGAAAACAAAGGAAATTAAAAGCATAAATAAAAACGAGCGTTTCCCCCCAAAGGCAACCCTATCTCTCTTGACCTTACGCAGCTTAGAGGATAGGAAAGAAGAATAAAAACAAAACAGAAAGGAAGAAACAAAATCTAGTGAAAATTATGAGTCCAAAGCCTGGATTCAGAAATCTGTATGGTCCATAAGTATTGTAATTCATTTGCTGAAAAAAAGACAACGCTGAGGGAGCAGTGGAGAAGAGAAAGGGAAACCAAAACGAGATTTAAATGCAGCCAAACGCAAACATAACAACCATAAGAACAAGACCCGAACAACGGCGACAAAGTGCACTAAAAATTCAACACTTTTCCATTTGTCTAGGTTGGTGTTGAGGGTTTTTCTTTTATTTAGGGTGACGAGAGGGCGGGAGAATGTGTTTATTTTGTTTTTGTAGAGCGCACCCGGCTCTCGGTTAACGTAGATAAATTGCGTTAGAAAAAGAGTCGGCGTCCCGGGTCCATTCGTATAATTCACTTTTGTCAGACTCATAAAAATTGTTGAGTGACATTTGTTTGTGTTTCCCGTTTTGCCGGCTTTGCCTGTTGTTATAGTTCTGCTGCTTCTTCTTGCTCTCACTGATTCACCGTGCAGCCATCTTTTTCTTTTCCACTACAAGAAACACACACACACACACACACACATCTACACATATAGCGCAACTTTTCGTTTTGTTTTTAGACTTTTGCATTTTATATTTTTTATTTTTGTCAAGGGCTTCGTGTTGCTGTCTGTTTTGTGCGCGCATAAAAGAAAATTAGTGAGTTCTCTCCTCCTAAAAAAAAGGAAAACCAAAAACAAAAAGAAAATATATAAAACATTCGCATTTTAAAGGTTTCTCTGGCTTCCCTGCTGATGTTCACTCGTAGGTACACATAATGACAAAAAGATGGAAAGCACAAAAATATAAATATAAAACAAAAATTACAAAACAACAAACAAACAGGCAAACATAAATTGCATGAAATAAATACAAATGCATGCAATTTTGTTTTCTATTTTTATCAGCTTTGTGAATTGTTAAATATTTCTAAGCAGCTGAGCATTTGTCGACTGGGATTAAAATATTTTACTATTTATGTGTTAATTATTGCAATTAGGAATATAGATTCCTCAAGAGTTCTTCGTTTGAACAGCAGTTTAGTAATTTAAGAAGGGGGAAAATATAGATGAAGACTTTAATAGTAACAAATTAATATTATAATGCTAAAGAACCTGTTGCTCTTATTGAATTTAAGCAATTATACTTTAATTGACATTGGACTAACTGTTTCTAACTGAGATGTATACACTTTTATTATAGAATCCAAAAGTATATATAATATATCTAAATCTTAAATGCAGTATATACAGATAAAAACAAGTAAGAACGTTGCTGTCGGGTGTAACCGACAGCGCAATACTCGTTCACAGTGTAATAAAACATATGCACATTCAGGCATTATTAATTATGACAAATAAAATCCATTTAAAAGATAAATTCGCAATTCTAAATTTTGAAAATAACATTTTTTTCGGATATCAGGGGAGGGCAAGCTTTTTTTCTTACAAATTTTATTTTCGAAAATTCATATATTTTAAATGTAAAATCAATCTAAATGTAAAATCGTTATCAAAATGCCATCAGACATGAAAATCGGTTCAGTTTTGACAAAGTTATGGAAATTTGAAGTATGGGAGCTATGGATCCGAGAGCTTTACTTGTCAAAATTTTTGCCAATTTTGGCATGATTTTTGACAAAAAATTTGTCCCCCCTCAGAATCGGGCTTAATGTTGATTTTTTTACTAATTATGACTAACACAATCGACTAAAAACAAAAATTCGCAATAATAAATCGTGGCCGAAATGTTGTCAAAGGAGGTGACTAGTTAATTACCTCCCAAATTTGGTGACCTTAGTTTTAAATATGTGCGAGATATATATTTTTGCGGTTTGTGGGGCCGGGAGGGAGAGAGTGGGGTCGTGGCCGGAAAATGTTTTCTGTAACATCTGCTGGAGCTTCCCAGTAATATATGTATATCCCAATTTTGGTGACTTTATCTGTGGGGGACTGCACTCTGTGGGGGAGGTCACCAACTATCTACATAAAAAGTTTGGTGGCTCTAGCTTTAAAATTGCGGTCTTTATCGATATGCGATTTTAGGTGTTATCGGTTTGCCACGCCCCCAGTGGGCGCAGCCCAAAATCCTTAACACTTTATCTGACGCGGGTACACACGATAATATATCCATAATTTGAAATCTCTAGCTTCAGGCGGACGTACGGACAGTAAGAAGGACATTGCACAAAACCAATATACTCTTTCACTTCGTGAACGAGTATAAAAACGGAGAGTTTTCAACATGAATCTAACTCTTTTACTAACATCGCATTTTTAGTTTACCCACAATGTAGAATAGATAAAATCTCTAGCCACACATGCATACTGCAGCAATCAAGAAACCCACATTCCGTTCTCTTCCTTGTTGTCCTCATCCACAAACCAACTACCCCTCGTTTTAAATATTTCTTAAAGTCAACATTGAAAGTTGCTTTGGCATATTGAACTTTTACCACCTGCCCAGCGCATTCCTGTAACGAACCACAAAAACGTGGCACTTGCCCCGCTCCACATCCCACGGCATCCCATTCAAAATCACAGCTTGTACGTGCAGAGTCCCGGAGTTCCATACTCGATTGAGTCCAACTGTCCAAGCGGATAGTCGAGCAGCCAATGCAACTGCGCTTATTAACAATCCTCTGAGAGAGAATGGCTTCCTCTGCACATTTCCTGACGTTTTCCTACATTAATGAAGTGCTCGTGGGTATGTGTATGTGTGTCTGTGTGTGTGTGTATGTGTCTGTGTGGGTGCACAAAATAAGTTGTTGGGAAGCGCTCGTTGCCAATCCCAGCGTTGATTACATGAGAAATTCATGCGCAAATTCAAATTTACAAAAAAATAAAGCTTATAGAGAAAAAATATTGTACTTGAAGTTTAGAGTGCACACACACACACACACACACACACACACATATTATTCAGCTCGAGTGCTGTTTAGGTCCTGCCGTTACACCTTTATAGCCGCTACTTAGTTGATGTTGTGTATCTTTAAGGCGTTACACTGTCTGCTTTAACTGACCACGCCCATTTGTGTGTCGGTGCCCACTGCAGTGGAAATTTTTCCAATGTGCTGCATTCAAATATTATCAATTTGGTAGCTAACGATTTTGCCTCGACGCTAACTGATTGAATTGTTACAGCGTTTTACGTGTGCGGCATTGCAAATGCGCTTCCTCTTTTTTTATCGATGCTCGTTTGCTCTGACTGTCGGTTCAAGCAGATCTCACACAATGGCTGAGGGTTGCGGCGGCAGGAAGCTGGAAAATCAATTTCACTGAAATAAATTGTCGAATTTCTGGTATAAATTACAAACGTTTTAGCCGTATACTCTACACACCACACAGTGGCTGCCCTTTGTATTCTCCCATCTGCTATTTGTGGTCAGTCGAGTGATTATTAAAAATATTTCACATCTCTATTTAAATTATTTACATATTTCAGCAAACCATAAATAGTTGTTAAGTATTGTAGCTTGTAATAAATCACCATGGACTGCATGTCATTCGAGCGTCTCATTAGGCTCCACCCCTGATATTAGTTACACATTAATCTATCTAATTATTTAGTCAGAGGCTTGGGTTATATCGATTATTTGTGCCCGCTCCCGCATATAGGATATCATATATTGCATCCTTAATCCTTGGCATGATTTATTAAACAACTTATGGAGGGGGTCCCTAAAAACAGAAAATAATGTATAAGGCATTGACAGCTAAATAGAGTTTGAATGAGAACAGAAAATATTTATTATATAAATGAATCCTGAACATACAGCGTAAAAGTATTCAATATAATTATATGAATATTCGTTACTGTTGAATATATACATATAAATATGTGTATATGTGTAATAAATTCTAGGCCTATAATTTTAAAATAAAGTTCCAGAAATATAATACGATGATTTAACGTATCTTTTTTTTTACCAACAGGTGAAAGTGAAAAATAATTTTATTTCAAGACGCATATTTTATAACTGTAATTTTAATTAAGTTAATTAAGTTAAAGTACTCCAATGAAAGGGTAGCAAAAATAGTTTTTTTTTCAACTAATGAATGAATGAGAGCTATGAATAAAGACAAACCAAACAAATGGTTAACCGAACAACGAGCAGCTTCATTATAGGACCGACTCGACATAAATATATAGCGGTATTGCTCATACGCCGTGTATGACGCTAATTGTTCCGAAATGACAATGCAAAATTTTGTATAAAATCGTGGCACGTGGCTGAAACCAAATGCTGCGCAAAATAGCCGAAAATGTGTGTTAAATAAGCGCATGAAAGCAAATGAAGGTTTTGCCACTTGCCCGCATCCAATGATAGCCCGGACAACGGCCAACAGCCAGTTGCCCCGGACACCAATTCATGCCTTTTCATTTTGCCAACTCATCATGAGAACGTTGCGTGGCTCATTCAATTTAAAGATATATATATATATATATATATAAATTTATTTTTTTTTTAGTTTCTGGAGGGTGGCTTTCCTTAAGTTTGGCCACGTTTCGAGTGTTTATTTGGGTATTCACTTTGAGCCGCATTTGCTTTTCAATTTGAATTGTTTTACCCGCAGATTTGATTGCGCCACGCTTTACGCTCTGCATTAACATTTTTATTCAATTTGTATATGACGTTTGCTCAGGTTCCATTTCCATTTCCGATATGACACACAAGAGTCCATTATAGTTGACAGCATTACAAAAACAAATTTATACAAGGCAATGACTTTCCCTCTCTCTTTCTCCCTTTTTCGTCGAAAAATGAAGCAAATTTTGTTGTTTAACAACCACTTATTTAGATTATATTTGCTGATTTCCACTTATATTCCACTTAATGTGAGCTGCTGTATCTTATATCTTGTATCTTGTATCTTGTATATGTGCAGTGTATCTTAGGATGCCAAAATTTGCGCTGTACTGCGTATCACTTCCCCGTTGTTTGCTCAAGTTGCTGGCACTCGAACATGATTGATAATTCTGATGATTCATGCGTGGAATTTAGCTCTGCGATTTGTTGTGCAGTCCCCAAAGGGACGCACACATGACGTACATAGTTCGTGACTCCTATGATAAATTCATGCGATCAATTGCCTATCATAGCTCACTGGCGCTGTGTCTTTGATTTCTGCTAAAGTACTTACTATACCTTTTCTCACACTGTAGAATATTGCTTGGCAGCTTAATTAAGTGGAATAGCGCTAAGAAACTGCTGCTGGCATAAAGTTTGCACAATGTCCGCCAACTAAGTAAACAACCGCAAACCCCATTAAATGGAAGCTAATTAAAATTCAGCACGTTTCTGCAGTCACCCGCCCCGCCCTAGCCACGCAACCATTCAACCGCTCACCTTATCGCCTCACCGTCGTAAGCCGTGGCCATAAAACAGTCAACAGTCAGGAGGACCATCAGAAATATTGTAACACATTTTGCCTATTAATTGTGAGCAGCTTTCGACATTTCTGGTCAGAACTTTGGCCACGTTTTTGAGTCCAAAAACAGTTGCAAAATTCACAGTTAGTTACCTTCTGTTCAGCGCGTTCAGAAGTGAAGCATTGTTGCCCCCTGAAGCATTCATAATGAAATTTTGCAACATTGAAGCCTAGCTGAGCTGTCGATACAAGGCTGCCATTTGCTGCAAGACGACAGACACACGAAGTTGCCGATTGCCACATTTCGTTTGCTTTAATAATGAAAATGCCAAACTATAAATTCATTTGTGTATTGGGATCCGAGTACAAAGTGCCTACGTGATTCCAGCAATGAAAAGTTTGTGTTGATACCCTATACTTTTATAATATTATAACTATATTTGTAGAATGTAGAATATATATCGATAAAAATAAACAGCAGAAAGAGAAAGAAAAACAAATCAAAACATCTGTGAAGATGTCTATTTGTGTTTCTATATCTGTGTTTCTATATCGAAAATATATTCTTATTTTAAATCAACAAAATAAGTATATATAATAATGTATACCTTCGTCTGCATGCCCTCAAGTCCTTTCTTCCGTTTATCCACACATATTGGTCCGTGATTTTCTTTAACCATCTTCACATTAACGCTGTTCCAGAACGCAAAAGCTTTAATTTGTGCAAATAATAAATAATAAAATAAATAAAAAATTTGTATAAGCGTAATTATATTATTTTTTACTTTGCACATATAATACAATAATAAGACTTTTTTTGCCAACCGCATATTTATAAATATCACATATGAGGTCCTGAGTTTCCCTCGATTATAATATTTTTATTAAGCAGATAGTATATGTTATAGATTGAATATTTTAGGCGAAAATAAAAATTAATTAAATAATTTAAAAGTGAGGATCATGCATCTGTTCCTTTCGAGATACTATCTACACTTAGCCAGCCAGGGGTAGCAACAGAGTTTGTTTGCACTTGCAACACTTTCGGCTGTCACTTGAGGCAATTTATCAAGCATATATATGCCAGCATAAGTATGTGCAACCAGCTAACCCGAAAACCCACAGCCCCCTTTCGTTGCCATGGTGAGTGCAAATAAATAGCGAGATTTTGTGTGGCGTGAACCGCAAATGTTGCACGCAAAATAAATAGAAAACACGCGAGATAGTTGAACTTTGCGCTGGAAGGTGCACAGAAAGATACAAAACTTTGGCTCCCCATGGAGCAGATCTGAGCCGAGTCGAACAGGCAGTGAAATGACGAATACGCGACCTCCATTTCGGCGAATGGTGACTGACTGACTGAGTGTGTGTCTAAGTGGTTGAGTATCTGAGCCACGGCTAAAGTTCAGCCATATTTATGGTAATTAAAATTGATTCGAAAAGTTTAGATTGTCTCTGCGGTTTGGCACCGGTGCGAGCTACCAAAAATTTCCAGTGCACAGATTTCATCATGTTCCCAGTAATACGAGTATCTCTTTGCACGCCCCCGCCAGCAGTCCCAACCGCCGCCCTTTCCCGTATCAGAAGCTAAATTTTGGTAACATGATGGCATTGGCACCCAGCATGTGACAAAACTTTCTAATTAAAGTTTTTGTACTGCCGCTAGAACCCAACCCATACAAACAAACACACGCACACATATAAATGAAGAGAACCAGCACCAAAAAGTTGTCAAGTTTCCACGTGTGTTTGTTCTTGTGTGCGGAAAAGTTTTTCGGTGTCGACTTTTAGGCGCAGTGCGCAATATTTTGGGTGCGATTCGAAATCATTTGCATTTGAAGTCGAGTTTTAATTAACCCCCCTTGGCCAATTAGCCGGCGTATATGGCCAATCAATAGCTGACAAATGAACGCAAATTAAATAGGGTGGACATTTTAAATATCCATCAGGCAGCCTGTGTTTTACCTGGTTATTATGACGGCCACAGTGGGTGCAAAAATTGCGTTTACTTGTTTACACAAACTTAATTCAATTTGCTCGCTAGCAATTTGCCTACCTGACAAGCCCAACACAATTTACGTGCGGCGCAGTTCTTGGCAGGACGAGTTATTGGCCTCAGAACGTGACAGTAAATGACAAAATCAAAGCCAATATTGTTTTACATTTTTCCAATAAAACGTTTTTACATTTTATTTACAATTGTCTAAATAAAATGTAAGTTCGTGTAAGCAATACACACATTATTTGATTAAAAATCAAATCAATTGTATTTGTTTTTATGAATGGGAGCCTTTGATTCATTAACATTTGAATAAATGTAATTAGTTTAGCATTGAAGATTAAAATAAATATATGGACATCTTTTGTAGTTCTGTATTTCACTTTAAATATTACTTAAATAAATTTAATTTTAATTTAATAAAAAAATTCAAATAAATTAACACACACTCATAAAAAACTTATATAATATGACTTCTTCCAATGTTTTCCTATTTTTGTTTTTATGAAAAACAACACCAAATCTCTTAGGTGAGTGTAGTGTAAATAAAATTTAGACTAACTTTGTTTATATTTTGACAAAGTTCGAGCATTTAAAACTCTATTAAGTTTGTTTCATTAAGTCTGCAATATTTTGCAGTCAAATTGAATTAAATTATATGCACCTAAGTTGCAAACTCCAAAACACCAAGAACCTAAAACTTTCACTTAGTAAAAAAAGGGGAAATATGTCTTATATAGTTTTTGCTGCCCCTTCCGAAACTTTTGTCCGGCGCATTTCCCTGTCTTTCTCTAGTTGCGAGTGCAACAAAAACTGCAAACAACTTTCATAATTCATTTCTGCCTGAGTGTAACAATTTTTGCACTTTATGACTTTCGAGTGCGGCCAGCGAGTGGCTCGACTTGGGCCCGCAAATCATGCAACATTCTGAGTCGCAGTCACAGCCACCCAGCAGGTTGCCGCGCCCAAAACAAAAAAAAACCCAAAACTTAAAGTTGCCAACATTTGGGTTACGCTCTTTTTTGTGCTAATTACAAGGAAACTGGCAGCTAAGAGCTGCAGCTGGAGTTGGCCTTAGCTGATGGATGGGGTACTCGAGTTGGCAACAGCCGAAAACGAAAACAAACTTGTGGCCGAGAACAACAACAGCAACAAAAGGCAAGCAGTAAACGGCAGAAGGGCTCGCGGGCCAAAGCAAAGAGTCAACGACAAACCGAAGGCAGCCAAAAGGCAAGCCAAGCCAAGCCAAGGCAAAGCAAGGCCAGAAGCGTGACCAGGAAGTTGTAAACGGCTCAGCCAAAACAAAAGCACCGACAACTGAACTCCCCTGCCATACGCCACTCCACTCTACTATTCCCCCCTGTAACAGCTGCGTCTCCATCTCCGGCTCCATCTCCGGCCAGTTCGTGAGCAAACAGATTGGCAGGCAAAACGACCTCGCCTGGTCAAAATACATGGCTGTAGGAAGTGCTGCCTTGGCTTGTTTACCTGCCAACTACTAGCCCCCAAAAACAACAACCACAGCAAGCAACTCCGGTTGCAGAGTAAAACGTTGAACGTTGCACAAAGCCAAAGACATTGCCCCAACTGGCAGCGAGGCATGTTTCAGAGCGCACTTGCCTTGAAGCCGTCCGGAAAGGAGTGCCAAGCACTTAATCAGTTTTGTAGATACACAAGTTAAGTGACAGAAACTGCAGAAATATATAGATACAAATATATATATCTATACATAATTTAGTTATTGTGCCTGCCTCGACACAGTTGTTATTCACGTGACCTGGTTATTTATGCAACTAAAGGTTTTGTTTTTGAATCAGTTCAAATCCCAGGCTAAACATGTATTATAATAAATGTATCAATATAAATAATTGATATATTATATGCTTGAAGACTTTTCTCTTAATATACGACATTTGTATTACAAATTTCAATTTCAAATGGGCTATTTGAGGTGCGCGATGGGAGAATTCGAGCTATCGATGGTGACTTAAACTTAAACTTGTTTATGTCACAAATTGACACGCATCCTTGGCCGGAGTTCCCTTTCGATTGGTAGCAACAACAATTTTTCGATTTATATGCGCACCCAAATAACAACAATAATAAATGTTAACTGTTGCAGTACACACCAAACAGAATATCCTGTAAACAGATAAAAAAGAATCATAAGAATATAGTTTTTTGTTTAAATAAATTCAACTTTTCGGTATGCAAATTAATTTTGAAAATAAATTTATAATTTATCTCTCTGAGATCTAAGAACAGACATACATACATACATACATTAGGAGTTATATATTTAGTTAATAAGGTCGAAAATCGTTTGGCATATATTTCATTAATTTTCATACGCTTATCACACCCTTTGCTTGGATATAGGGTATAAGAACAACTAAGGACAGTCACACAAACACACAGCCAGGCAGTCGTGCAGGTAATACAAGGGCCACGTAAGAGAATTCAACTGTAGGAACCAGTCCAATAGTCCTCAGTGAGTTTCCCAGGTCACAAATGAGCCCACATGCGAGCTGTCGTTTAACCCACACACACACGGCCACAAACACACACTCGCACACACTCAAACACCAACACGTACAACCACATAAATATAAATAAATGCATATAAATAAATAACACAAATGGGAGTTGGAGTTGCGCATAAAGCACAATCGAAAGCAATAACAGCAAAAACAACAACATCATCGATAAATAAAAACAACAACAATTCGTTGACTGGCAGTTGAAATACTTGAAGCAGCGCCTGCCACAAGGTTGGCGGCATAAATAATTTGCTTTTGATGAAATTGCAGCACGTGAATTTGTAATGAAATATAAATAACTGAGTAAAATTTATAGGAATTTAGGCGGGACGAGTGTTGAAGAAAAAACAGAATAAAATAAAATAAAACTAAAGAGTTTAATACAAGTAAAACTATAAATTTTTTAAAACAACAACTTATTTAACTAATGACATGATCTGTTGTCTTTCAAGGTCTTAAATACATCTTACATAAATTAATTGACCACAACTCAAATATTAGAAAAACTGATAAACTATTTGCAATTGCAGCTACTTACTTACGAAAATTATAATTATTATTAAAGTATGTGAATATTTTATGAATTTTATAAAATCTGTTTATTAATTAAATACAAATACGATCGCGTTCACTATTTATTTAAACTATTTTTCAAGAGACACATAAACCGATGCTAAATTAAATCATTTTATTTTTTCTTTATATATCGGCAAGCATTATAGCACTCTGCTTATTATTTTACGCCTCTTTTTGGAAAGGTGAAGCTCACAATTTTAGGCCTTTCCCATCACAATACATAGTTTTAATAATATTAAACATTTTATTGTTGTTTGTTTTGAAAACCAGCCATGAATATATTACATTTGAATAGTTAACTCTTCATTAATCACACCAAGACGTAAAGACGAAAATCATAGTTAGAAAAACCATAAATAATTGTTTAATGACCGACAAAATGTTTATACATAGAAATAGTATTTTATCAAAAAATGTCATAAGCTTGATCTTAACATTATGCTGTCGAGCAATTAATCTCATGGGGCAAATTGTATAAAATCCGGTTCAACATTGGTCAATAACACTCAACGGCGCTGGCAAATTTATATGTTTTTTAATTTATGGGCCTTCACGCAGAGAGTTGCGGTGTTAAAAATCAGCGCCAAATAATTTGCATAATTTGCAGATGTATCAGAGCGAATGGAGCTAGTAAAAACCAAAGACAAGGCTCAGTGAGTGCAAAAGTTGATGGAAAATAAGCCCAAGCAGAAAGTATTTAAGTGCTACTAATTTACTCCCCATTTAAATGCAAATGGGGGCGTTCACTTTGCTCAAAAGAAATGTATGTATACTAGATATATACATGAAAAAAGTGCTTAAGCAGGGAACCTGTTCAGAAATCAATTTGTTCACTAATAAAATCCATATTAAAATTTGCACCTACTGGTCACAGGTAGCAAGTAGGAAGTTGTCAGCTTTAATTTAAAACCAGATACGAAGTGCGACTGTTCCATTTATAAGCTCCATATAAATTACAGCAACAACAACCAAAACAGCTAATGCCTCAAATGTAGGTCCCTCTCTTGGCTTATCAGTGTCACTTGCTGTAGATACAGATACATTTATCAGATACGACCGTGAACCGTTAAAGTTCAAATCCATCAGACATGATTCTCTACAGCTGCGACGCGTCGCATACCTTAAAAAAACACAAAAGTTGCCCCTGTCCCCTAATTGGGCAGCAGTTCCATCAGCAACAACAACAACTACAGCGAAACCCGTTACTAAACGTGGCCTAATCCGGTTATTAAACTGTACACTCGCCTGACGTTCGACTGTGGCGTCTGCTCTGCGTAAATTCTCGCTCTTTAAATGTGCTTTAATTTGTTAAAAGTTTCTGTTTTCTGTTTTTTATTTTGGTTTTTTAGTTTTAGACCGGCGACTATAAAAATGTGGCGCATGCGCAGCGCATCTTTTAGTCGACTTTTGTTTTTCAGCGTGATATCTTGAAAATAGTTTACGCAATATGAAGTTTCGCCTTGTAAGTGTAGAGCATAAAAATGCATTCAGAACTAGTGACAATTTCAATGAAATGGAGCAACAATCCGGATTTTTATTATGCAATGCAATTTGAATTATTAGTGATAGTGTTGACCTTTAAATAATAAAACAAAAAAAAAAGAGACCCCACATCGACGGCTAATTTAGTTTGCAAAATCTAAACACAAATCTAAAACATTAACAAAGTGCGCTATGTGCTCATTTTACATGGCTGATTCCTATGTGGTATTTTGCTTATATGTTAGGAGCATAGTGGGGCTCACAATGACAAAACTCGGTTAGAATACTTTGAAAACAATAAAGAATTTTAACAAAAATCATCTTTCGACCAATGGAAGCTTATAAAAAATTTAATGATAAAATCTTCATTTCTAAGAGATTAACACGATAAAATAGCCTGAAGGACGGATATAGCTAAATTGACTCGGATGTTGTTAATAATCTAGAATATATTTGTTTTAAAGTGTCGAAAAAGTATCTTCCTTTTAAAAGTACTAAAACTGCTTAAAATATATGTTAAAACGTAAATTATTAAAAAGAATTTTTTTTATTAAGAAAATGTATATATATTTGAATAATAATTTTTTTTATTGAATTTTGCTTAAATTTTGTGAAGCTATATAAATGATATAAAAATTATATTTGGACAAAATATGTTTTATATTAAAACGATTTGTCGCATTTGAAAGTTGTAGCTGTGCCAACTTTTATAACAAAGATTAAAAGCCTTCGAAAGTAATTTGCATAGCTACAATTGGAGGGACAGTCGAATAATTGGATACTATAATTTACGAAATGTATTATTTCATATTGAATACATTTGTGACGTCAAGTGTACGATTTGTACCAATTAGCCATAACAAGTTATTCTGGATAATATCTTGATAAGAATAACCATTAGGAAAAATTCACAAAATAATTATGCATTTTAGTATTTGCATAACATGCTTAAGACTATATATAAATACATATGTTTATTAATAAATATATACATACTTCTTGAATAATATGCTAACCGAATGTAAACTATACAGGAAGACAAAGCGGGGCATTCAACTATTTGTTTTTTCTTTAAATTTGTCGTGCATAGACCTTTGATTCCAAATTTATTTGCATACTTCGAATGTTTTCTTAAATTTCGATTGATTTGAAATATGATGTCGACTTATAAATAATACAATGAAAAAAGAAGAAATATGCAAGATATATTGCATGCTAATGCAAAACCCGTTAGTTGAGATAGGAAAAAAATAATTAAAGCAGACTTGAAATATTAAGCAAAACTGATTTTGCGTTAAACAAAGCCATAAATTAATTGGCTTGCACTCCGTATATAGTAAAATTTCTTATAGTTTATATCGATTTCAAAATACTGTAAAAGTCTACAAGAATGTGACTTGACCTTTAGATAGTACTCATGTGCGATGTTTATGTTCTTAAAGGGGAATGCGCCTTATAGCGCTTGGTAAAAATTATCATACAATGCAAGGTTACAAATATTTCCCCTTCACGTTGTTGTTTTGGAGGTCGTCTTAAAAATGGTCGCTGCCCACTCGTCAAGCCGAAACTCACAACTAGACTATAACCAAATGAGCTGTGTCATAAAAATCAGTCCAAAAGCAGACACGACTGCATAATTTGTGCTCAAAGCAAAGCTAATTATATTATATAAACACAAAATAGAAAAAACAAAAACAAAAAGTCATCATTCATTTTTCGTAAGACCTAAAAGCATTTCCCAACTATTTTACAGTTATTAATCGCAGCTGCCGCATTGATTTGCCACTGCGCCGCCGACGTGGCGCACATAAATCATGCGGCGCCTAAGGACGTATTGGTGCCATTCAATGATTTATTGCCGCCACCGCTGGAGGAGACCAGCACAACGGCGACGCCGACGCCAGCCACAAAGCCCACCAAAAAGTCCTACTATCAGCAACAACAGCAGGCGAGGACCAAGCAGACGGACATCAGCGCTGAGCAGCCCAGTGGCAAGCAGCCGGAGCTGCAGCTTGCTTTGGATTTGCTGCCACCTTTCGCTGAGGCGCCTAGCACTGATGTGGTGCAGCCAACAGCGAAGGCAGCTAGCACCAGCACCAGCACCATCATAACCACTACTCGACAGCCACCTGTTAGGAGCACACCACCCGAAACCACTGCACGCAGCGTGCCACATGTTGCACAGGCAACGCAGCAAGTGTACGCACGCGTGGCAGCCAGAACGAACAGCGTTGCCAGCGAAACCTCCGCCTCGTCGCGTTTCTCGCCCGAGCTCATCCGCCAGTATGCAACATATTTTCAGTCAACCACGCCGCATCCGCCGCGCGGTCCGCTGCCAACGCTGACGCCCTTTCCACGTCACATTAAAAACTAGCAAAATAATTAAATTAGTTTAGCGCAGAACAGCAACAAAATAAAATTAAATTAAATAACACAAAGAAGCCACGTTAAATGTTTTTATTTAGCTTTCATTTATTAGCAACAATTTAATTAATTATAGTGTGCAAAATCCTGTTAAACGGGAGGAATTTGTACACAGAAAAACTGCTAACAAACAAAAATTTCGCAGTGCACATTTAGCTCAAAAATAATTTTTGATTAAACTTTATAACTTTTTAATATGAATACTTAAACTTATGAAACTCAGAAATGGGTTGCTTAGAGGATACAATACAAGTTGTGTGATCAAATGATATACGTTTCTATAATTATTTTCCCCGCAACTGTTGGATAAAGAATGCGTGGAAATATACAACATTTACTTTGTGATTTTCCAAGAAATGAAACCCAGTTCTCTTCGGGAGACGTTCTGTTAGGACCTAAGCGGTCTGGTTAGTCTCACACTGGTACAGTGTTTTCGACGGGTTAGATTTAGAGTCAAGTTTAATAAAACGCATACCACGTTCCACTTCTTATACCTAATTAAGATTTATCTAGCCTTCTCTTTGTTCTAATTAAAATTTCTCATTAAGAATAAATATATCAAAAGTTTTGATTTAATATAAATATTTACAAATTATATATTAATTCGCATTTTATATGCTAAAGTATATAAGGTATAGAGATACTTCGATTCAAATAACAAATGTATGCAGAGCTTTTTTGTGTTTAATGAAGGTATTAAAATAAAACCATTCTATAACCAAATAATTTTGTTGATATTAATTTCTTCAATTTCTGTGTACACGAACTTTCATTTGTAAATTTTCAAATTGTTATAATCATTTCGTATTATTTAAAACAAAATTAAAGTATTTTCATTTCTATGAACAAATTGAAGACGTGCTAAACTTTAACAATCCTTCCCATATAGTAACACAAACCATGTGTGTTCAAAGCATTTTCGGAAAGCGGAATTCATCACGGCGCAACGTTTAATTAATTGCCTCTGGCGCCGCTGGTCGACACTGAAAACCTCTTTGGCTACTGCCTAAAACATGCCTGTATATACCGATATAGATGCAGATACAGTTATAACAAACAGATACTAATATAAAACTCTTGTAGTTGCAAACGTTGTCTCCCTCACCCCTGTATAAACAGACAGCACTCATCCATTTGACAAGTGCTAATTATTGCCCTCGCCCCATTGTGTTTGATGAGAATGTTGTTGTTTGGTGTTTGCTGCTGTTCAGTGCTGTTGTTGTTGTTGTTCTTGCTATTACTGTTGATTATGTTGGTGACATTCGAGCTGCCGCAAATATGCCGCATTTGCATCCCATTGCACAGGCCAAAGCCAAATAGCAAATGTTGTTACTCTAATCAAATCATTGCCAGACAGATTAGCCATATTTATGGCCAACGTTTGTCACTCAGATTCATTGATGTTGTTGCTGCTGCTGCTGCAGTAGCTGCTGTTGTTCAGTTAACCGCGTTAATTATACAGCTGATTGACATTAATGCGTTGCTGCAGTCAGTGCAACAGCTGATTTACAATCATTTCGCTATGACCTCAGGCAAATGTAGCTTTCAAATTGGTAGCAAACAGTTTTTTCGTTGATTAATGACATTAACATAAATTTAAGCCGATATAATATGCATTTAATTAATGGTTAATACACATATTTTTTAATGCTATTGCATCATGCATATTTGGTATATTTGGTATCAGTAATACAAAATTTTATAAATTTATTATAATTTCATTAAAGCCGAATATATATATATATATATATATATATATATATATATATATATATATATATATATAT
>SCDS01000973.1:0-12329 GCA_004149465.1 Drosophila nigromelanica | reverse complement strand
TATATATATATATATATATATATATATATATATATATATATATATATATATATATACTAATACTTATAATTGTTATATAAAAATTTACGAGAAATCTATCCCGATATAAGTACACAAATTCACTTTTGAAATTGAAATAAAATGTATCGAATAATGGGTTTATTTAGGCACCATATATTAATTCGACAAGTAATACATTAATGGTGAAATTTATATGAATATTATTTGATTTCCATTTAAGCTTGATTTATTTGTATAAGTATATGTTTATTTATATATTATTTATGTATAATTTTTTATATTTATCATTAATATTATACATCTACTTACATATCAGCACTCCACACATTGAAAAATTTACATTTTGACCAGTTTATTTGGAATATCCGAACTATTTCGCTCTGCATTTTGTTAGCCAATTGTAAAAATTTCACTTATTTTTTTGATATGCGAACTATCATAAAATTTCTATTTCATTTATTTATGTTAAAATGTACTGCAAACAAAAACGAATAGCTCGACAAGTTTTTAAATGGCTTTTGTTGTTTGTTATTTACCATTTATGATTTTTGTTTTGTATGAATCTAACTTGGCATGAAATTGAAATATTAATTTATATACTCGCACTACAAGCACATTTATATGAAAAGAGGCGTGGCAGAATTTGATTTAATTTCAGATATGCAGAGGCATTTCATGCTTATTTTGGTTTTCAATTAAAATGTCAGTGGGAAATGAAGGCAAAGCACATTGCCAGCAGTTTAAACAGATAAATTGATTAAACGCCAGCAATTGCCCGCGAAGCTCTTTAATCCGTTCTCCATTTCAGCTAAATCCCGCCAATGTCAAGCTGTGACAAAAATCATTTAATTCCATTCTAATGCGCTTCAACTAATTATGAAGCAGCCCATGTTGGTACGCCCTCCCCCACACGCCCTCCCCCACACAACATAGCCAGCAAACTGGATATCAATTTAAATACGCTAAACACCGTCAAAAGGCAGCGCACACAGCACTTGACTAAATGCAATATAAACGAAGATTAAATGCCCTTTATTGGCATTGAAAGACTTTCTATAATAAAATATTGAAAAAAAATAAATGGATTATTACGTAATTTTATTATTTTTAGTATTCTTAATACAAAACTTGATTTTGACGTTATATTCTGAAGATGAATTGCCTGTTTAACACAAAGCAGACTATAGGTGTTTAATAATGTTCTAAAACTATTTCTAAGCACTTGACTTTCGAGTAGTATTCTTTTATATATTTTGTACTACTGTCCCTTTGAAAGGATATTTAAAATATTTTCTTTCACATCCATCGATTTTTTCGATTATCCCACCTAAGAGTATCAAAATAATGTGCGCTCATTATAAAAAACTTTTGCTTCTAATGCGTAGAAAGCCATTAGATGTGTCAGCAATGGCAATGGGGGTGCCAATTTTCCCTCCTGTGCTGTGTGTGTATGTGTATGTGTGTGTGATTCACTGGGTTGAGTTTTGAAGCTGCATTAAAAATCGCTTTTAACAAATGGTGCCATAAGCTCTTAGGCAAACTTTTAATGTGCATGCATACTCACATACATAGTTAGCCAAATGTTTGTGAGTGTGCGTGTGTATGTGTGTGTGTACGCAAGATTTATATGGGCAATGTGCCGTATGAGTGTTTTCAACTTTAACACACAGGCTATAGTGGGTAACAACAAGAGTAATACACATGTGCCCAAGGCCAAAGTATTTATAAGTGTATATTAAAAGTGTCTAGACATGGCCACATTATAACCAGCAACTCAAGCATTCTAAATAACATGAAAAACAACTAAAGGACTAACACTATTTGCAAAAAGCAGTGTAAATAACAATAAAAATAATTATATAAGTTCCAACAAATCTCAAAAATAATGTACCATTAACCTTTGTTATAAACGTAATAAACAATTAGTTCTTTATAATTAAACTGTAGTCCTCAAAAGGCAATTGTTTTACAAGAAGAATTTTGCGTAAAATATATGGTTGGAATAATAACTTGGGGGAAAAGATTTTAACATTTTAAATACAGCTGTTACGCATAGTTTTCTCGTAAATACTTTTAAATTGGCTACATTTATCTACCGCATTATATTGAGTTGAGATTTAGTATGAACTCAATTTTTATATACTCATTCTGACTAATAAAATTTGATACCCACTGCAGTTCATTGGTATTTTATTACTGCCAAAGTACCTGAAAGATCTGTAATTACATTTTATATATCTGCAAGTGAATATACGGCCACAGAAGGATTTCTTTCCGAGACAATTTTAAGTACAATTAAAGAAATATATATCCGACAACTGTTCTGTTAATTTTCCGCCCGATGAAAGCGAAGACGATTTAAAATGCATCAGTCGAGTTGTCCTGGTCAAATAAATGAACTAACGTCGCGACAATTGCGTTAAATTGACAGTAAACCCACGAAAATAAAAGCAGCTGCAGAAAATTCGTCGAATACTTCGCGCGCTTTAAAATGCAATTCTGCAGCAACTTTTTTCATTTCAAAAAGGTTTGCATTCTTTAAGCCACGACCATTTTCATTTTGCTGGCATATGCAAAAATAATTTTTAATATGCGCATGTTGGATGCCAGGCAAGGACGCTGTGGTAGCTCCTGTTGCTAATAATGAAGATAGTTATGATAATGATAATGCTGATGAGCGTGGAAAACTGTTACTGTCTGGCCACCCACATATCACTTTAATTACAGAGAGACACTAGCAGACGGAATAAGTAAGAATGACATAGACGAACCGAGCGAAGAAGAGATATCCCTTAAAATAAAAAATAAATATATAAATGTAATAAAGTAAATAAATAAATGTAACAAAATTAAAAATTTGGTGCTTTACGATATATTCTGGATGCTGATAATTTGAGAATTGTGGTTTTTATATAAAAAAAAATTCAATTAAAAATTGGGAAATGCTCGATGGTTACTATTGTTACTGCTATATACAATATATTTTTTCCTGCCCACGCAACTGTATCACACCCTTTATACACATTTCTATGCGTACAGGATACAAAACGCAGGGACAAAAATTGCAAACTGCATGCAAAAGCAGGAGCAGCGAAAGAGCGAAAATTACAAAAACAAAATATAAAAAATATTGAGCATGCGATTGAAGTATTGATTGTTTAATCAACGAAACGTCAATATTGTTTGCTGGCCATTAACTGACAGCCCTCATAGATGTTTGCCGGATGTGGCCGGGCGTTAATGTCTCGCTTCAGTTACAATAACGAAAATGGGTTTTAATGCGAAAATAATTGCATGTCATTACAGCACACGATGACAAATAAGAGCGAAAAACACAGCAAGCAAGAGAAAGTGAGAAAAAACAATACGAAAATATTGATATAATATCATTAAATTTCAATTCATTTGATCTCGTTCCATTTGCTGTTTCAAATGTCTACGACAAATGACTGACAGTTGCGCTGTGTCTCTGAAATTATTGAAATTGAATTGCAAAACCTTGACTCATATATCACGCAACAGCATGTGGTTTTTCCTTTGATTTGCCATTTTCTTTTTTTTTTTTTTTTCGTTTTGTTAATTGAAAGGTGAAAGCCACAAATCCATTGAATTATATTTCCTTTCATCGGATACGTCTTTCACTTGATAGATTTCAATTGCATTTGAAGACTTAGCTTTTATGCGGCATACTTTCCCAAATGTATTGACAGCCGCTGCCATTGACATATTGAAATTGAAGTAACATATACTTTTTTCAAATGCCGTAAATACCTGAGAATTTGTACGAATATTTAAACTGCATGCACAATTTTATCATATTTTTAAAAATATATATTACATTTAATACACATATGTAAGTATTTATTTATTTATATGAAGCTAGCATAAAATTCAAATTGAAAAGCTAACTGTTGTGTAGGCAAGCTACATATGTAAGTAAATATAAAATAAAATCAATTCTAAACTTTGAGTATAAATTGCTATTTTTGGCGACAAACAAATTCGCCAAATGACAAAATAGTTTGTCATTCGATAAGGGAAATGGGTCCACAAAAATGAGTTAAACGAGGGACTTGTTGATAAGAGAAAAGCAACAACAACAACAACCAGTTACGAGCACCGAAATGTTTGACATTACAATAAATAATTCATTTATTCATCGGGCGTGTCGTGTAAATTTCCCAAAGTCTGTGCGCTCTGGGGTCGAAAGCGCCATAGAAATTATTAATAATTTATTTTGGCACATTTCAAGGATTTGGCGCACCGGCCACACGTTTCGGCAATTTCCGGACAACAAAACCGGAAAAATACTCGAAAATGTAATAAATTTTCAAGGCGGTGAATCTGAGCAACTGCTGAATAGCCACCACGTCCCAACTCCCATCCAAACTGCGGCTAAGGGTTGAGTTCTCCTTGGTCGGGGGTCAAATGTACTAAGTGCTTGACAAACTGTTGCCCGGGTCGAAATCAATGACAAAAATTACACACGAACGGTTAACGTTATTTAAAATGATGTTTGCAGCCCGTCCGCGTTTTGAGGGAATGATTAAATTTTAATCCAAGAGGAAATGAATTTTCGGCTGGGTATTTTAAGTTTACAATTATTAAACTATATTTATTATTTTTAAGGTGTAATTATTATTTATTAAATTTGCGTCTGTAGGCTTAAAATTAAGTTAAATAATTACAAAGAAAGCAAAAACTTAACCAAAAAATCATTTAGTCAAAATTAATAAAATTTTATATTCATAAAGTATATGCGAAAGGTAACAAATTTGGCATATCTCATTAAGCAGCTAAACTTAAAAACAAAACAACAACAAAAATGTTGTAAGTTGTGAACCATGGTGCAATATAAAAGCTGACAAAATAAATTTTTCAAGCGCGTTATTGGGCTTCTTCACACTGCAAATGAAATGTCATTTGCTAAAGAAAAATAAAAATAAGAAAAATAAGTATTTAACAGAATCAACAAACTTAAGTGACGGGGGCGGCGGACAATGCCGCGACATAGAATTTTTCTGTTCGCTTTAGCGCTTGCCCATTAAATATCGCATTGTAATAAAAGCAAATGAAATCAACGGGAGCTTTGTATAAATTATTTTACGCATCGCTGGCGCATAGACAAAAAAAAATTACTTAAAAAGTCCTTCTGCAGGACTGAGACAAATCAAAAAGCTTCTCAGTTTTCAATGCCGCGTTATGGAGGTCAAAAAATGAGCAAATTTCAATCGTTGTGCGGTTGTGGGGGATGGGGTGTTGGCTCGGAGACGCGTGCGACTGACAAGCTTAGCTGAAAAAGACCATTAACAAAGTAAACAGCTGCAAGAGCGCCGACGAGCAACTGTAAATAGGGGCCGAGAATACAGGCAAGTCAGCAGAAAAACCAAAAAAAAAAAAAAACAAAAAGAAGAAAAAGCGAAACAAGCGAAGAATTTTCTTTGTTTTGACACCTCATTGTTATATTGTAGGCGTGGTGTGGCGGCTGTCGGACTACTTTCTTTTTGCAAATATTAAAGCCCATTTCTGAAGTCAAAAGTGTGTGTGTGAAGAGGCAATTCAAGTAGAAAGTCTGCGTATGGAAAGTGTAGCATGATAAACAGAATAAAGTATGCAAATTCCCTAAGGTATGAAAACAGCATTTTTAAAAGTATTTGTTTATACGCCTAAAGTCGCTTAAATAACTGATTTAATTAAAATTTAATATTTCATTTTAAGTACATTAAACTGAATACAAATCATGGAAAGCACAATACAAAATCTAAAATGGAATTGTATTGATAAATATTAAATATAAAGTTTCATAAATTACAATGCTTTTGGTACTTTGTAAAATTCTTTAAAACTTAACATTTATTTATAAAATGGGAAATTAAGTATTTTAAATTAAAAAGCTGATGTTGAATTTATAAAAAGTATAAGTTGTTTAATTTCGAAAATTGTAATTTAAATTTGAACTCAAAAGTGTTGTGTTAATAAGAGCCTTTGTTTTTTCTTTGAGTTTGTTTACGGTTGCGACTGCATTCTTATATATTTCTTGTGCTTACTTAATTTTTTATAATACTACGTACACAGAATATATGCCAATAAATAAAAGTGAAGCCATAATCGATTACTTAATGCCCACCGCAGGTAGTTGGCTCCGTCGATTCGCAGACCCCAAAACGGCACATATTGGTTATTGAAATTGTCTCGCAGGTGTCATTAACGTCACTCGCTATTTGCCGGACTGGGCTGGCAGACGGAAAGCGACAACGGAAGAAGCACCAGGACCAACAGCAGCAACAGCAGCAGGTGCGTCCATTTGTGGTCGCTCGTAAACGAAGGCTGAAGGCCGCGGGCTGCAGGCCACGGTCCTTAGCCGGGGATTGGCCAGCGTGACAGCGTTTGGCAATGTCATTAATTTCGATTTATGGTCATTAAGTTGAGGCGCTTTCTATTTAATATGAAAATATTTAATGAGCGCTTTTAATTTATGCGCAATTTGCAGCGAGCACTTTGCCAAACATTTTCTTGCTGTCGATTTGTGTTTGCACTTTTAATTAATGCATGCCAAGGTTTCACTTCCCTCCCTCCCCCTTACTCCTATGCACCACTCTATTGACTTAAATTTTATGCTTAAAGCCGCACATCATTTGCACCCACTGTTCGCGTGTGTGCAAACTTTTGTTTCATTCGCAAAAGCAGCACAAAACGAAAAAAGGGAAAACCGGAAAGAGAGGAAGAAAAGAAGAGTCGAGGAAAATTATGAAAGAGTCGCAACATATTTTCTTGCATACTTTTTTGTCTACAGAAATAACAAACCATAAATAATGTCATACGCTCACAAATGGCAGCCAATGTTTGCCCTCACGCTGCCACGCCCCCAGCGTCCATTTCATGGTATTCTACTGTTTTTTTTTATTATTTATTTTTTCGACTCGCCTTTGCTTCGGCTTTAGGCCAAAGTTTTTGAACTACTTGCACGTCGTTCTTTTTGTACCCGGTGACGTTTTTGGGTATTTTTTGGCAACCCTGCTGTTTTGTGTCTTCGCCTGGCCAGCGCGCCTTCTGCTTATAGCTGCCACGCCTCCTCGGCCTCGTGCCAGGCACTGCCTCCCGCTGCTGTCGCTGCTTTATGTCGCCGTCGCCGTCGACGCGAGACTGAAACTTCAATAGGGCGAAAATGATAAATGGCCACGCTGCGTTTTCGCTTTGTATGCGCGTGTTTGTGTGTATGTGGGTATGTGTGTGTGTGAAAAAAGCGTAAGAAACGCCGCATAATGTGTGAAAATAAAAATGGCCAAATATTTGTAAATAAACTTATTTCTTGCCTGCAGCACATTAGCGACACAACTTTGCCAGCCATAGAAAAGTTTTTAAAAATAAGAAGAAAAATGAATAAATATATATATATATATTAAGTACGGTAAAAGCATTGACAAAAAAAAACCACTCAAAAATACAAAAATATATACTTTGAAGCCGGCGCAATATCAGAAATAAGTTAGATATAGTGTTTAACTTGGCCATCTTTAAAAAATAAAATAAAAAGATGTACCTCAAATTTTACAATTTTTACATAGCTTTTATATGTACATACATAAATATGTATTGAGTTAATTTGGTATATACACATAAATTTTAAAAGAACTAGCTGCAGCAGCTCACAGCTATATAAAGTACTTTTATTAGCCCGATTTTAATGCAATAAAAGAAAAACCAAAAAAAGACTAAATATTTGACATATTTGAAACTTTCTTTATTTTATTGAGTTTTAATTGTGTTTCAGGCCATAAAACTAAGACTAATGCTAAATGGTAATCTAATGCCAAAACTGATAAATACGTACTTATTTGACACAAAAATTACATCATCTCTCTCTCTCTCTCTCTCTCTCTCTCTCTCTCTCTCTCTTTTCAGTGGGTGTGTGTGCAGCGACAAGTTGAAAATCCATTCAAGCATTTTCCCGCTGTGTTTACACAATTCAACCGCAAAATCCTTTTGCTTGCCAAATATGCGCAGCGCATGTGTGTGTATGTATGTGCGTGTGTATGTGTGTGTGTGTGTGAGAGTGTGAATTTGCAGAGTTGCATTGTTTGGCGCACCTTTGTATGTGTGTAAATATGTGCGAGTGTGCATACCTTGTACCAGTCTTAGCGATAATGATGTTTATTTAATGCATTCCAGGTGCAAGACGTTGTTTGCTATTTGACGTTCCGTACTTAGGATTTCGAGCCACATCTCCATCTGCAGCCTGGCATACCACATGGCCTGCCACGCTAATGCTGTCATGCTCCATGCTCCACATGGCATGCTTCCTGCTTAACTGCTGGGTACGAGTGGCGCTCATTATGCCAAGCAGGGCGTCATTTCAGTTGCCATTCGCCGGAGCAGCAGCAGCTGCGACGTGCATGCGATAAGCGCCAGCGCCAGCGTCGCTCAATGTCATCCGCTGCGTATACGTAATGCCCATTGAGCTTTAAATGCAGCACACGTTCTTGTAGCGCTGCATTTATCGGGCTGCCCTCTGACCCCTGCCCTGCAACTCGTAAATAATGCGCATAATCACATTTAAATAAGTAATTTAATTTGTGATTTTCACATATATATCATTAAGTTCTTAAGCAACGAATTGAGCTGCTACTTTTTCTGGCTGTTGACTGCGACTTTTGTTTGACATATCTGATGTCAATAATTTGCATTGCCTCCCCTTGCATTTTAAGCAAGCTTGAGTTATGATGACTTATGGTATCATTCATTTTATAAACATTATTTTATTTAATTTTTATTAATTTTTCTGATCACAATAATGATAGAGTAAAGTCAAAGTAATAAAAAAAATATATATTTTCGGAAATGTGAAATAAATATTTAGGCAATTGTACAATTCGGCTTTGACCACATGGCTAGTATATGGATGTTTTGGCCAAACGCAATGACAGTAAGTACTGAATTTACATTGATGTACACACATAACGGTTACCACGTGTGCTTCATACGCACAGGGTCCCTAGTTGGATCCCGGGTGGGAACTGCGTTTAATAATAATATTTTTTATTTATCTTTTTATTCTTATTTATAAGTTATTAAAATTAAGCTAATGCCACCTTTTTTATATTGTAATTTTTTATTTCATATCACTTTGCTTTGAGACCCCTTAAGCATTTTTATTATATAGTATAGCTAGAAATAAAAACTTAAATATAGTATATAGTTTATTACGCCTTTTATATACTGAGAATATATAAAATGAATAAAGGACAGTAATATTCAATATGCGGCACACAATTGTGTATTAATGGTATTTACTCAGATTTTGTTTATATTTGTCGCCTGTTTAAGCCATTTCTCTTGCTTATCGTTTAACGCATATATACTTGTAACTCTTCTACACTCGCACCTTATCCCAAATTGCTTTGGGAACCAACAGAAGCAGCAGCAGCAGCATTTCGGGTATTCAGCTCTTACATTGGGGAGAAACTTTTGCATACTTTGCATTTTTATTGCACAACATCCGGTAACAAGCACTTTTGCCAGTAAGCATTCAACTCTGATCCCCCAGCAAGCACGCAGCCAACCCACATTACCCAGACCAAAACAGCCACGACTCCAACCACAATATCAGAGACTGCCCGCCCTGTTGGCGGCAATTACAAACAGTTGTTTAACTGCTTGACTTAAAATGCAGCCGCATTCAGAAGCCGCCCAATAGCAAACCGAATCCAACAAAGCTGTGGCTACGGCTATATATAGCTGTAGCTATAGCTGTCGCTGTATCTGTATTTGTTGCTGTTGCTGTATCTGTAGATGATGCCAACGTTTGTGGCTTACAGATTAAAGCGCGTACATCCGTGGCGATGGCGACAAGCCGGATGATGAAGCGGCTCACAATGCCGCGCATGCGTTCCAGTCACAGGGCTGGCCGTTACCCGGGCCCGGTCTCGGCCCGGTCAATGGCGTCCGGTGTCATTGCGCTTCCGCTTGAGTTGGCAATTTATACAGTTATTCGCTGGCCGCTCGACGCTGCTCGTAATGGAAACTTGTCCGCACATTTACTTATGCGGCTCGCACTTTTGTGTGTGGCCAGCATTGCGGGTCCAATGTTGAATTGATTTATAATTTTCCAGAGTCGCATTTTAACTTTTCCTGTTGCCAACACCGCGTCCTGTTTGCTTTTCCATTTTAACCAGCTCCACCCATACCGCACAACCCCACCCGCCACATCAGACTACTTTATAGCGTACGCACAAGCTATATGCGTTTTTCCTCGCGGCTTCAGCTTGATTTCCATTGCCATTTTTTAAGCCAAATTGCCAACTGAGCCCAGTTGCAAGTTGACTTTTTATTGTGTGCGCCGCGCGTTTTTTAATTTTTAATTAAAAGTCATGAGTTCAGCAATTGATACTGTAATCAATTTATGCATTTGCATTTTTGTTTACTGACTCCCCTCATTATTTTAATCCGCATTAAGCGCATCAACGCTCCACCCAAACTTTCTCTTAACAATAATTTATAATTGAAGTGCAGCTCTACTTAAATTCGCTAAAAACAAATAAAAGAACAATATTATTCAAACAAAAAATGCATTTTTTCTTTTATATATACTAAAATAGTTTATTGTTTATCTCTTCAATTCGTGTCAATCCAATTGTTTTTTACTCGTTTCTCAATACTGGTTAATTATTTCCCAACTCTTGTGTACATAGTTTTTAATGTATAATCATTAGTTTTACTAAATACTCGTTACTATATTATCGTTTCGTTTTATTTGCCATTCTATATTCTTTACTCTATGGATTTCGTACTTTAATTAAAACTCGTTAAAATATATTCGTTCTCTATATTCATTTCTTATTTCATAGTAGTCCCCAACTTCTTTATTCTTTCTCTTTGATGACATCGCACTCTGAGCTCTTGAAATAACAATTATGTTGGCCAATAAACTGGTTGAGTTATTTCTTCTGTAGACTGAATTTATCTCATGCTTAATTAATAGACTGATAAACAAATAAAAAAAATGTACTCAGCGTCAATAACAGATATTTTTCGGCTAAGCCGAAGCTATGAAAATTTGTGTGTCGTTAAAATAATCTGCGGGCTATGTAAATCACAGCTAAATACTAAAAGACGAAAATATCAAAAAAACAAGTAATACACGATGTTGGTCATTAAAGGGGCCTTAGACGAAATGAAACTGTAAATGAAAAGCGCCATCAAAATATCAACGAGTCGGAGTCATAGCATAATGTGCTGAAAGCGCCATTTACAAGGGAAGTCACAAATAATCAAAATAATGCAAGCTAGCGAAGTGATCAGAGGGGTGAGAGCAGGGATGAGAGTAGGGATAGGGCGCAGACAGGGAGCTAAGTAAATGACAATAATGACATAATAAAAAGCGCTCTTAAAATACACAACAAACATGATGGCAACAACGAGTGGTGTGGCAGGACACACAGTGCCAAGCAGCAGGACAATAAAATGAACGTTAATAATGATAAGATAAAAGCGAAGACAGCGCCAAGCGGGTCTGCAAAATGTTAAAACAATAACCAGCTAAATGGGCGACACAGCAAGCATGATTGTTGCCACGACTTTGCCATTGAAGTTTCCAGTCTAAGCTAGGTGTAAGTGTATGTGTGTGTCTGTGTTTGAGTTTGTGTGTTTGGTATGTCAGCCAAAGCCATTTTGGCTTTAATAAATTAATGATAATGCGAATTATTTACAGAATAGAACTACAATACAGCTTGATGCGCTACATATACTTTTAGTAACTGTGAGATACTTTTGGCATTCGCTTTGTCACCATGATTATGTTGACAGCCCACTCGGCAAATAATGATTAGCAGCAGGTGTAAATTTTCTGCGAGTATTTTGAACGCCCAATGAGTATTCATAATTTTGAACCCAAAAATATTTTTTCAATTTTCTTATTTGCATTTAAAGCGAGAAACTCAGCGGCCAAAGCTCCAGACGATAAAATAATTCCTAAATACGAGCGGCAAATCGAAAACTTTTATTTTTGTCAGCCGAACACAAATACAAACACACACGCAAACGCACAACACAAATTTCAGCTACACTCCAATGATTTTATTTCTGGTTGGGTTGTTGCTTGTTTTAAGCTACGTGAAACTTTGTTTGCTGTTGCTACGGATTTAAAGTTTATGGCGCAGGTGTTTGTTCTGGATTAGGGTAACCCAAAAAAAAAAGAAAAGGTAAAATGGCACCAAACACTGAGCTATATAATATATATATATATATATATATATATATATATATATATATATATATATATATATATATATATATATATATATATATATATA
>SCDS01000972.1:0-17766 GCA_004149465.1 Drosophila nigromelanica | reverse complement strand
ATGATATTTTCACAAAAAAATTAAAAAAAATTTATTTTCAAAAATGCATATATTTTAAATGCAGAACTAATCTAGATGACAAAACATGACTAAAATGCCATCAAACATGAAAATCGGATTAGTTTTGACAAAGTTATGGTTTGAAATCTGGGAGGTATAGATCCGAGAACTTCACATGTCAAAATTGCGTAGTTGTAATTTTTGTACCGATCTTAAAAAGAGGTGACCAGTTACCTACCTTCCAAATTTGGTGACTTTAGCTCAAAAACTGTGGGAGATATAGGCAAATCCGATTCTTTCACTTCGTGAACGAGTATAAAAAACAAATTTCGACTTTAAGATAACTAAGCAAATAAAAAATGTATAATAAACTGTCTGAATTTATTTTAAAATGAAATTCTCATCAAAAATGCATAATTTCAAATCTGCGACAAAATAATATGCATATTAAATGATCAAATTCATGCTAAGTACTGGCCTATTTGCACCCCGCACACAAATTAAGTAGATTAAACTGCAAGCTGTAGTGCGATATACTTCGATAATCAATAATCATGTGCGAGTCTTTGGCCCAATTGCGTTTGCGCCGTAATCGCATTAGACAAGACAATTGTGGGCGGCCTTTGCTTGGCAGAGTGAATTACAGGACTATCGTACAGCAGCAGTTCTATCTATCTATCTAGCTATCTGTCTATCGTTCCATCTATCTGTACCCATACATATTAAAGCAAACTTAACTCATTTGTTTGCCAGCCTCAGCCCCCAACTTCCCCCCATTGCTGCCCCAATGCTTTCAGGGCAGACAAATCGCTAGCAATTTAAAGCGTGCTGCCAAGCAACTAACTTGCCACTTATGCAGAGCAGCAGCAGCGGGGGGGCGTGGTGGCGAGCAGCGGCTTGGGGAATGTGTGCTAATGTAGTTTATGCCCACAATTTAGCATTTCGAAAGCTCACAGCTGCAGTGAATCGCATAGGTTTAACTAATTTGCATATTGTCTGTTGCAATTGCATTACAGGGTGCTGGGGCGGAGAGTGGCGCTGGAGGGGGGTGCGCATGTTGATTATGCTGGTGCTATCAGGGGCAGCAACCTAATCAATTGGCTGTTGTTCTGCGTTAATGAAATGAACCGTTGCAAATGGTCAAAGAACATAAAAACTAACTAGACGAGAGTCTAGACTTTTGCCATAGCGCAAACAGCTCACTAATTACTCTGCATATGAAAATGTAATTATGTATGTTGAAAATAAGTAAACATGTGGCAAGCAGCCACAAAGAGCTGCACAGTCGAGGTTAGACCACTGCCAACAGCAACAGCAGCAAGCAGCAGCAACAGCAGCAGCAAGCAGCAGCAGGAAGAAGGAGGCAGGCGACAGGCGAAGGCACAAACACTGAAACTGGCCAAGGTGGTAATTATTTAAGAACCTAAAACGCAGCCAACACTGTACAACATAATTAAATACATACATGCTCAACATGACTTGCTCTACCGAAATTTCAATCTTCACGCCCAACACCCCCAAGAAGCTGCACCTGTTTAGTTAGCAAAAGTTAACGAGTTCATGCCTTTATTAAATGCACAAATTCATCACAAAATATTCCATTATTTGTGTGAGAAAATTAAATTCTTAGAATTTTAAGTACAACTTTTCATAGTAGTTGAAGCAAATGGGGCACTTATCTATATGCAGCTTAATTAAAAAAAATTTTAAACTTATTTGTATTTACGAGAAATAATAAAAATGTAAGAAGCTTTTCGTAAATACATTGAATATAAATTATAAATAAATTGAATATATAAATTTGCCGTTAGTAAGTCAAGATTTGTCTACTCAGATTGGCTTTGTTTATATTTTAACTGCGCATTTATTTGAGTTATACTTAGAGTTTATTTAGTTTATAAAACAAAACATACGTTAACATTTCATATTTCATTTTATTTAGATTATTCGCAATAACAATAACTTAAGCTTAAGGAACACTTTACCAAACTTTATTCCCTCCGCAGCAAATGCAAATTCACGTTGCGTAGTGAACAATGCAAATGCCACGCCCCGCTCGCTGCCCTGAGCCTAACCAGTAATGCGTTGCGAACGCTGGAACTTAAGTATTAGCAGACCTCGTGACAGTTTAAATTTCCACAGCGACATTTTTCAGTTGTTGTTGCATATTTCTCGATGTATTTTTTAGTTTTTTTTTTTTTTATACATATATATATATATTTTTTTTCGTGCAAGCGGAAACACAAGGAACTGCCAAATGGCTGGCGCAAAGCGGAAGAAAAACTAAAACAAATGTCAGTCGTAGTTGACGCGTAGCCACCGACCGACCAAGCAGCGCGCCACTTGGTGCACCACCCCGCGTAGCCACCCGGCCAAGCAGCCACCCGACCAGCTCCAACTGTAGCTGCAGCTTCAGGCAGCCAGCGAAATGCAAATGTCATTTGCAGTTGACACTTGACTCAGCACTTCGCGCTGTCCTAGGGCACTTTGGGGTTTTCACCTGCGACGGCTGTTCCACCGTCAGCTACTCCTGCAGTTGTTGGCACAATGGCCGCTACACCCGCACACCCATACCCACCATCCTGCACACACACACCACATAAAAAGGTTAAATAAAAAATAAAAAAAGCCAGAGGTGACTGCAAAAAAAAGGCTACTAAAGTCAGCTGAACAGGAACAAAGTCGTGGACCCTCTGGGGAAGCGGCAGCTGGCGCGTCCACGTTGTCGTCTTTATGCGGCATTCTCGTGGTCGTCATTAGGAGGGCATACGTCAAAGTATGCGCTTTGTTTTTGCTGCCACTGCTGCGTGTTAATAGCCCCCCAACCGTGCTTGACGCCGACATTTGCATGACTTGACACATGGGGGCGGCGCCAGTTGGGCGTGGCAAGTCAAGTGTTGCGTCTGGCGTGTGTGGCGAAAGTGAATGAGAGTGTGCACAACAGGGATTGCATACAGGCGCATTAAAACTAAGACAGTACAAGCTGCTTAAAGTTAAAAAAATTCATTAATTGAATAATTAAATAATAATTGTGTTCATTTACTTAAAGTTTTATTTATTTTAAATTTTATAAAATTAGCCAAGTCCTAAAAAGATATATTTTTTGTTTGTTTCTTAAAATTGTTTTATTTTGGGATAATTTGCTTGCTAGCGCATTTCAACTGTTTGATGGCGCGTATGATTAATAAAGAAGCGCAGCTCAAACAACGACACTTTGGCCATTTTTTGAACTAACGAAAGCTTTTTGTACAGCTTTTCCATATGCAGAATAAATTTGGACAATAGATGGCGCCGCGGGTGCGAATCATAAATTAAAAGGAAATTAACTTTTTTTAATGTAATAATAGAAGTTAAATAATATGTTTTTTAATACCAAACAATTATGCTATTAATAAAAAATTAATTACCATACATTAAATTACTTTTATTAATGTATGTACCTTAATCATAAAGTTAAAAGTTTAGTTGTATTGACAGAAATTTACATGTCTAGAAATATTAATTTATTTACATACCTTATAGAATTAAAACCTTATATTAAATACATTAAATTTTTGAATTTTCTTATTTACAACACCATTAAGCTATTCAAAATAAATATTCAATTATTATAATATTAACCGCAGCTCCAGTAGAGGTAATTGCGGATAGTACTGATACATCCAGTTGTAATTATATATGTACATATGTTTTGACTTACAACTGTTTTAGCCGCTTGCTGCCATAGGCAGAAAAACAGTTCAAGTTGTCTGAGATTTATAGTGGGGGCCTAATTCCGATACAAATACAGTTGCCAACTTATCTGAGAGAGCGCACTAGCAGCGGATACTTTTTTCTATATATCATATATTGCACTAGCGGATTTTCTGAGTTCAACTTCGAACAGTCGTTGTTTGGCTTGGCACTCGAACGGCACGCAGCGCGCATCTGACACCGGAAACAGATTTAATTTTCACAGGTCAACTCCGGCGATATGTACGGACAGCACGGCACCCGGGATCAGGCCTCTGGAGAGACAGCACTCTGGGCACCGCAAGGACGTCAAGGTGGCGCCGGCGCCGAAGGCCTTAATAATCGTACATTCAACTCATCCTCCTCATCAACGTTGACCATGCCGCAGAACATCTTTACAAATCCAGCTATACAGCCCTCCAGTGTGATCAACTTATCCAATTCCACGGACGTTGTGATCGGACCCATGACACAGTATCAGGGACCAGTTAGCATATATTACATGGATGCCAGCATGCAGACAGCTGCAGGTAAGTGGGAACACGATATTTTAGCAGCAACTGAAAAACAGCTCAAAAATACCAAAGAATAAGTGCTAAATAAAGTTTTTCGAGTATTTTTTTATTATATTTTTTAAAAAGTTTTTGCATTACCGAATAGAATTTTAATGCATTTTTAGCGGTCGTTAAAGTTGTGGGTGGATTTCTACCAAGCATTTCACTGAGGTAAATGACTTATGTGCGTTCATACTCTTACAGAGGATAATATAATATTGACACACAAGTTGAAACGTCTTTAAGAAGACAAGTCTGATATTATAAAAATAAATATTTATAATATAAATCAATTTTATGTATATATGTGTTTTATCAGAAGTGTTGAGTCAATAGGAATCGTTTCTCTTAAGTGGGCTAATACTACTTGTATTTCTTGAAAACTTTAACTTGTGACTTGTAGCTGAGAAATATCAAAATTCAGCAATTTAATCTGTATTTATATCAGAAAGCGCATTTCCTACACCCCAAAAGACAGCAAATCTGAACTGTTTTCATACAGTTTTATATCTAGCCTAGTCATGAAAAGAACCCATTTATCTAAGTGGAAAATCAACCTTAAACAGCGTCAAGTTGTTGAGCGCTGATATATCCAGCTTTATTGGCCGATTCCAGGTAATACAGCTGTACAAATACTAATACCGCGGAATATGCCCCATAATAACAACTAATACTATTATAATACCAATACAAACACTGTGTGAGCGGCGCAGAAAAAGCGCATTTCGAATGCGATGCGCTGTGCATTGCGCATACGTCACGTTGTCTGGCGACGCGCGCCGCTTTTAGAAGCGGAATCCAAAATGGAAAACAACAGAGGCAACGAAGAGAGAATGAGCAATGAACAATGAGAAACACAAGTGCAAAATACAAAGAAAAATTTAAAAAGTAAATAAATAATTCGAAAAAACAAAACGAATTGAAAAGTGTAAACGATATGGCAAATCCGGCAAACAACAACAAAGCCCGGCAAAGCATGACGCAGCCAGCAACTTTGACTTCGACGACGGTTCGTTCGCACCTCACCGCCCCAACCCACCGCGCACGGTAAGCAAAAACATGTCAACCAAGCCGTTTGTAGGGCAGCGCAGGGCAAGAAGTGCCCACTTTGCTTTGCTGTCCGATTGCCAGCGACGACGGCGACGACGACGACGACGACGACGACGTCGCCAGCTGCTGAACAATGAGCAGCGTTTCAGTCGTTTCTGTGACGGGTTCCGGTGCGGCTGTTGCGTGCACCGTTGGCCAGCACTCGCTTATCGGTCAGAGGCGTCTACGTGCCACTTGGACAGCAAGTTGAAAGCGTATTCGCAACTAAGTGGAATTGCCACAAGCTCTGATTATGATACTTATCATAATTTGCATGACTCAACGCGCGCGATATTAGTCACAGCAAATTAGGTCTAATTACTTATGCTTTAGCAGCAAGTTTTTAATTGAACTAAAGTGTAAAAGTGTAGGCATATGTGGGTGTGCGTCGATAACGGCGTGTGTGTTCGCTACTGTTATACAAGCACTTACCGTTATTATTGTACGCCCGCCCCTCGACCATGAAGCTGCTGCTAAAAGTACATTCCGAGCGCACCGCGCGCAATCGGCGCACGCCCGAGCGCATTTACACGTCGTCGCCAGGGCCAAGTATGAGTATAAGCTAGAATTAGACGAGATTTACTTGTTGCCCTCCCCACACTAATGAATCAATCTTTCATTTAATAGGAATCAACAGCAACAGCGCCAGCAGCAACAGCAGCAACAGCAGCAGCAGCACAAGCAGCGGCAGCAGCAACAACATCAGCGGCAATCGCAGTCGTGGCGGCTCCAAAGCAAAGCGTCTGACGCGCAACACACTGTTGCTGGGCCTGCTCGTCCTGTTGGTCCTGATGACGGCCATTGTCATTGTCTATGTGGAGCTGAGTCGCAATCGGGGCGAGCTGGCGCAAAAGTCGATTTACTTTGGCAACACATACGAGGATGGCACGTGTAAGTGGGCAATAAATGCGGCCGCCATAGCCTATTCACATGTTGTGCAGTTCCAAATCTAGGAAATGGTCATCTGGTCATCGAGCGCTTGCAATGGGGCGCCTCCGATCGAAGCGTGCAGCTGACGATGCCGCTGCACCGGCCCATACCCTATGTGCTTATCACCCATATTGGCGTGCAGTCGGTACCATGCGGCAACATCTACAAGTGCTCCATCAAAATGCGCACCATACAGGACTCGGCGATTGCCGAAAAGAGCCTGCCGGATATACAGTCCAATTTCTACGTAAGCAGCCCGCAAGCACAATTCCCCAATTCCCTGCACGTTCATTTCACTAACATTTTTGGACATTTCGCTTTCCGCTTTCCAATCGCCGCTTGCTGCTTACGCAAATTGTATTGATTTCGACTTTGGCACAGGTATCCGACGAGGGCAACATATATGTGGGTCGCGGCTGGGACTGGGCCAACACGTATGCCAATCACACACTGGCTATTACATTTATGGGCGACTATGGCCGATACACGCCCACGGACAAGCAGCTGGAGGGCGTGCAATTCCTTTTGGCCCATGCGGTGGCCAATCACAAATTGGATGTGGACTACAAGCTGGTCGCACAGAATCAGGTGAGCACTCAACAGCTATCCGAGTCCACTCCCCACCCCGCCAGACAATCCACTAAGCACGATCAATAAATTGTTGCTAAACATTCCGTGAGTTGTTTTGCAATCAATTTCGAATCGTTTAAGCTAAATTTAGAAGGTTAACATGGGATTTATGGAGTAAATGAAAATAACTTATTGATCTTAGATAAGCTAATGTTTGTACATGGTAGCTGATTAATTTAAATATAGAAGATTTATTGAAGATTTTTGAAATACAATGTTAAATGAATAATTTTTTTTGTTTTGAGAATACTTTAAAAGTGAAAGGAATCCTTAAATAAAACTTATGAGTATAAAAACGTTTAAAAATGTAGCTGTCAAAAATCGCAGTTTCCTTCATAGCTTTAAAAAATCTTTTTAAAATAGAACTGTTTTACAAATTGCCCATTTTATTTAGTCTATTTAAGACGTTTCCTAAAAATCTGTTTTTTTTAAGATAACCTAATTGTTTATTTTTGCGCTTCCTTGCAGACAAAAATCAGCAAGAGTCCTGGTGTTAATGTCTATCGTGAGATTAGCAAATGGCCGCATTTTTATGGCTGCAACATGGAGATGGCACCAAAATGTGGCAGTGAGCTAGGCATGACGGCTGCCTCCTGGAATGGTGGCCAATAACTATAGACTTTAAGCCAACCTTTAGCTTTAAACAAATACATACACACACTCGCATACACATTTCTACATCTTTATACAAATGAACCAAATAAAATCAACGTAAATTTGCGCGAAATTCAAAGTATTCAGTATTACTTGGCCTGAAACCGGTTGGAAGGTGTGTGCCGTACAGGTGTTTTATTTATAGAGCACGTTCCTCTCACGTCTCAGTCCTCAATCTCTGCTCAGACAAAGCTCATTCTCTCTCTCTCTCTCTCTCTCTCTCTCTCTCTCTCTCGCTTTCTCTTCCTCTCCCGTTCAAAAGCTGTTTTGTTTATATTACGCTGTACTCAAAAGCTGGAAATTCCCAAGCGCAGCGCAAAAACCTATCAGCATATAGAGACGGGTTATATGTAAGTCTATATACATATATATATGTATAACAATGTGTGCGTATAGTACAACATCATTATCGCCACAACTTGGAGTCAGTTTTTTTTTGTGTACCCACACATTTGCACTATATTGATGCTGTTTTAGTTGTTATTGTTCTGTTTTGTTTTGTGAGTTAATTAAAAACTGTATATCATTTGAAGCCATTAAATTTCAACTGATAACTAAAACATGTAGCAAAAAAAGTGGTAAGCCCATTATTTCTGGGTAAATTCAAATTAAATAACGGAAGTCTAGAAGTTTTTTACTGAGTCACATTTAAAGCTTTTTTTCAGCTTCTCCAATTAAATAATGACCTATCCTAATATATGCTCAGCCACACTTATCTGTGCACCGCACTTCAAAATCAATGCAATAACTTAATTACTAAACGGCAATCTCAATTGGTATATAATGGCTATATGGTATTGAGTACAAGTACACACAATTTCCTGATAGATAGATCATCAATGCCAATTTCTAAAGGTCACTTTCTTTAAAGTGAATTTACCTGGATAGTCAAATATATTAAAATTCTGTTTACCGCAAGCAAACAAAACAATTCTCAGAATTGTTTAGCCCACACTCGGCATAGCATCTGTCGTTGTGAATTGTGGCCGTGTATCTGTGAGTTTTGTTGTTTATAACTTGTGCAAACAGCAAAAAAATATATAAAGAAAAAAACGTCTAAATACAATCAAAACACTGGAGAATTAAGCGGGCTGAAAAAAGAGCGAAAATTAGCCTCAAAACATCATTAAAAAAATTAAAAAAAATAACTATATATATGTATATATATATATATATATATATATATATATATAGTAACTGAGCCCGGAGTGGATTCTAGGTTCGCCCAAATGACGCACAGGAGTCGGAGATCTATGATAAAGAGAAGATTTATTTTGGGTTTTCCTTGGGTAAGCAACCTGTTTTAAAGTGGAACAGACAGCAGCCAAATGGAAAATTTAACCAGCCATAACTTGTTATTGATCTTATGCATATTAAATGCTAATTACAGTCGCCAAGCAGGTTAATATACCAAACTAGAACGAGGTTTGTTTTGCTTATTATTGAACCCGAAAAATTGCTGGTATTTCCAAATTGGCTAAGAACAAGCGCTCAAAGCAAACTCACAAAGTATTGGAAAATTCAAAATCAATTAGCTGCAGGCAAAAAATATCGAAATACTTATTTTTATACTCAGTCACTGTCTGCTTGGTCTCTCTCAATCGGCCACTCTCTCTATCTCTCCCTTGACCGCTAAATCTCAGTAACTGCCTCTCTATTGCGCTCTCTCTCTCTCGCTTCAACTCTCGACTGACAACAGCCGCCAACGCTTTGGTCTTTGGCTCGGCGACTCGCATCGCGTTTTGATCGCCGCTCAGTTGATCGCAGCCCCTCGAACGCGTCGCTGCTCAGTGAATTCAATTTGGCATGCGCTTACCGTCAAAATAAACATACCAGATATTAAGTATTGATACGTCTACCTACGTATACTATATATACCCTTTGTGTAAAAACAACATATTTCGCCGTAATATAATTATTGCGTTGCCAACTTTGTGTACTAGTTAGTGTGAAATTGGTTACAAAAACGCGCAGCAAATAGTTTTTTGGCAAACTTAAACGCCATTGTTCCGTCGAAAATCGGCAAACGGATGCCTCTAATTTACGGTAATTAAGCGTATATAATGAAATTAGTAGCGCAAACACAATATATTAAACGCATTATATTTTTCGGAAGCAGCAAAACATAATTTTTAGAGTGTACATAATCGAAATTATTGAAAATATGTTACAATTAATATTTAAAAACTAAGCTCCAAGTTAGAACAAAATACTTATTATAAGAAGAGGCAACTCAACAATGTTTTGGAAAGTGATTGAAAAGAAAAATAAATTATGTATTTTATATATGTATATATATGTATATTGTATATATAAAAGTAAATAATAAAAATATACAACTTAATTAATGTGCCTGTAAATGATCCACACAACGCGAAAAAGTTTAAAAGGGAGAAAAAAAATACTCAAGTCGTATAATAAAATCAAAGAAAAAAGAAGAATACAAAAAAAAACTCAATTTTTTTGCGCCAAGCAATTCGAATTCAATGATAATTGTTAACACACATGAAACACTCCAGCAAAACTTGGTAATTGCAGTGTTGTTGTTGTTGTTTTTCTGCCCGACAAACACACACACATACACACACACATACTTCGGCATCTGTTGCGCGTGTATTAGTGACAATGGCCGCCGCCTTAATGCCGGTGTGTTTATATTGGTGCGCTCAGAGACTGAACGCGAGTCTCCGCGAGGTTGTTGTTGTTATTATTGTTGTTGTAGTTGTCGGGCCTTTGTTATCTGAAAAGTGCGCTCTGTGCCAACTTTACGGGAGCAGCTGCCTTATCGCTCACGGCCCGAAGACCCAGCTGAGCCGTCACTATGCATTGGTGGGCACTTTATCGCTTCATTCTGAGAACGCTTCGATTCCGCAATGAACGAATTTGATTGTGTGCCAGTTCAATACGGGGGGGCCAAACCTGCCCCAGCTTGCCAAATGTTTAATGTTAATCAATAAATTGTGTCGCCATTCGATTAAACTTAGTTTTATGCAGCATTTATTAACTCATAGTGCCTAAATATCAACTAAAACCTGCTGAATCATTTCGAGCTTTGCTCCATGCATTCAATTATTTCCACGGCTTTTTAAGTGGCTAGCACGATTCTCGGAATGCACTTTTACAAGCTCAAAACGTTAATGATTATAATTAACATAAGACTTGCGCAATAACAGAGCTCGCCGTCTGGAATAAAATAGTTAATTCTCGGAGAGCAACAATAAGTAGACTACTAGAATACCCTTTAATACCACACAAGTCTGTAGACAATTATACAAACTATCTCTGTTTATATTATTTAAAGGAAATACACTTTGGAGTTTTTATTTAGTATATTAGCATCTAGTCAAGGAATATTCTACTCATATATCATAGTAACATATATTTATTAATTTCGAATTTAAATTGCTTATTACCTGATTCATTGAACGTTCTATTTAAATTTGAAGAATGAATTGCTTGCAATTCAACACAAATCATATTTGCCTGACGGCTTATTCATTTTATAAACACAAATTACGCATTCGCAATTACATATGCAGTTCTATATGAATATACATCTCTTCTGGCCTCATTTGCTTATCAATAATAATAAAACACAGTATTAAAGCATATTTAAATATTTATTTATATTATGGTGTAGTTAAATGATAAATCCAAACATAAAATTAGTTATAAATTAAATAATATAAATAAACTAAATGAGAGTTAACAACTATCAAAATAAAACAAAAATTTCCAGTTATCGAAAAGGATTGTTAATTCAAAAATCTCGACGAAACTCGACGATGACAAAATAAAAAGATACAATACGCCGACTCGTTGAATTTTTATCATATTGCGCAGTCATTATCGACATATTAAGTAAAAACGCAACTTTACTTTCAGATGTTCATGATGTGATGTTTGCCTAGAGCGCAGGCTGGGCAGAACAACAAAACAACAAATCGTTGTCAATAAATTAATCAGGCAAAATGTTTCGAGAGAATTGCAACAGTTGCTGAAACTGGGTACGTTCGATCCCTAAGAAAAGCATAGAGAGAAAACGAGTACGAGCACAAATTCTAGAAAGCAATCAGTGCTAAAGGGCTACGAAAAATGTATTGCGACAATGGGACAGAGTTAAGCACGAGCACAACTTCAAACATACACATCATAAATAGGAGCAGTGGCAAGAATTGCAGCACATCCTCGACAGATTCGGGCGTCGGTTTGGTTGATAATGCAGCCACATTCGAGGCGGGGCCAACGACCAAAGATAACAGTTACACAGCCAGCAGAAAATGTGAGGAAACAAAGCAAATGGCCGAGCCGGAGGCACAGGCGGAAGCGAATCCACATCGTATCAGCATTGAGGTCGAGGCAACAGTAAACCTCAACAAGGCAACAGCAGCAAATCGGCCGAAGAAATCATCACCCGCACTCTCAATACGCAGCACTACGATCTCTATCGTGTCCATCGATGAAAATGCCATCGATTCCAGCTGCATTGACAGCGACTCCGAGGCGGAGCCAGACGATGGCTGCACGGTGCACAAACTGGGCCAACAAATCACCTACCCGCCACAAAGCGACGAACTGACGCAGCTCAACAAAGGACTCACGGTGATTAGTCGACAGGTGGTGCCCAGCAGCAGCGGGGCACCGCCGCCCACAGCACCCGTTGTTGTAGCCAAACAACTGCTCAATGGCAATCTGAACCTGGCAGCGCCAGCAGCGCCATCCTCGCCGCAGCAAATTGGCAGCATTGCGTTAACCAATTCAACAGACGTCACCTTCGGCGACAAGCACTACTACGAGGGACCTGTCACGATACAGCAGATACTGATCGACAATCGCGAAAAGTGGAAAACATTCGATGGCGAGCCGGGCGGTCAGGACAATCCTGGCTTTAATCCACAGTCAGCGCCAAATGGCAACGTTGCAGGTATGTAAATTCAGTTAAGATTTAATTTAAAGTTAAGAGATAGCACTTGTGTTGTTGATTACTGTGTTGTCTGTCTGTTTGTCTGTCCGCTTTTATTTATACTTCGCATTCACCTTGGATTACTTATTTGTTTTTCGGGGCGGCCTGTGGCGCGTGCAAATTTTTTTTGTTTGTTTACTGAGAGCGTTTTGAATGCCGCAGGGCAGACATTTTGAAATAAATCTGGGAACGGAGAGAATTTCGGTATACAGAACTTGAGAATAATACTAAGGTGTTAACTGCCAACTAACGGAAAATTATCAATATGCACAAAAGTATTTTAAGCTTACAAATTTAATATATTTTATTTATTTATACCTGCATATCGATTTTGTTTTTTTTTTTTTAACAAAAATCAAGGTTGTTGTAGCAATTATTTTGATTGCGCATACGCATCGTGGGCCGAAGATATTGTGCATACAACCTGTACCATAAATCAGTCACACCAAACGCACACAACATTCACATATATGAACAAACAAAAATAATGGCAGATGGCAACAAAAACAATTGTTTACTCGAACGTCTCTCACAGTTTCCATAATTAAAGATCTAAACTACAGAAACAGCTGCAAATAAAATGGAATTCTTTGCTAATTTATTAGCGCAGTTTAGCAAGACAAGAAGCTCAAATACTTAACTTAGGGCTTCCCCTTAGTATAGAACTCGGATCAGTCACGTGCCCTCCAGGTCAGGGGACTTTTTGTTCAATATACAATATTCATTAATTACTTTCTCCAACACGAAAAACAAGTGCAAATTTTAGCACGCACTTGTTGTATTATATACTATATATACATATATGTATATGTAGCAAAAAAGAACCGTTTTTATAAGGAGCAGCATTTTTGTTCAGCTGTGATTCGATCAGTTGCTGATATTCAGTGATCGATGAAATGTCGAGGAACGCGCTGAATTTTTGTCTAAAATGCCGCGATTTTATCCAGCACAATCCTATCAAATGTGATGGTATTTGCGGGGGTGTCTCGCATTCCCACTGCAGTGGTTTAAACGAGCAACAGCTTCAAATTATTCAGATAGTGCCCAATATCAGCTGGCGCTGCGATAGCTGCCTACAGCAGGCTCAGAAAAATCAGGAGCTAAGCGAAAAGCTGGAAAAGTGCCTCAGGCAGCATGAGAAACGCATGGAAATATTAGAACAGGGCTTAGCGAGCCGTGAGTGTCAGATATAATTACAAGAAAAATCTGATAATAGATGTGTTTATTCCCAATGGTAATTCAATATTGATTGTTCTACATTTCCATTACAGGTGGCAAACTAAACGAGTCCTCTAAGGAGCCAGTGCTGTGCCCATTTCTGCCTCATACAATCAGTCGCAAGGCCATTATTATAACGGCAACCTTTGTGATTCTAACCATAGTGTTGGGCGTTATACTGGCAACGACCACCAATCTATTTGGCAAGACGTTGAATAAAAGTAAGCTTGGTGATGGCGACGATTCCAGACAAAATATTCCAATCAATTCAACAATAGGTACAGTTTTGTCGCCTTTTATGTGTTTGAAAACGCTTTAAAATTTGGTGCTAGCAATTGGCAAACTTGCCCACACATTTTTCTGTTCTATTCTATTCTAAATCTGTATAATCAACACAAACGCATACAACATCATGTTTAAACTAATTAACAAACTAATAATAAACGCGGCACAACAATTTTAATACATCTTAAAACTATCGGTGATCACGGGAAACTGTACTGCGCTTAATAGTGCTGATAAGTGCTTCGAAATTAAAGTGTGACCTTAGTTCAATTGAATGGAATATGAAAGTGAATCGTTCTTTGGTGTTTGAATTGCTAATTTATAACAAAACCAACAAATTCGTGCCGCAGCCACACTGGAATTTATCAGTGTTAAGGAATGGGGCGGACGACCACCCAAAAAAGAGCTCACAAAACTAAATCTGCCCGTACATAATGTGATCATATCCCATACCGCCGCCGAGGGCTGTGCATCAAGGGTAAGTGAAACAGCTCCTCCACCGCACGGACCCGTTTAATGTCCACCACATTTCATTTGTTCCAAGGATGTGTGTGCGGCCCGTGTGCGAGTTGTGCAAAGCTTTCACATGGATGGCTGGAATTGGGATCATATTGGCTATAATTTTCTGATTGGAGGCGATGGTTGCGTATACGAGGGTCGCGGCTGGGATCGTCAGGGCGCGCACACGCTAGGCTATAATAATCGAAGCATTGGCATCTCCTTCGTGGGCACCTTCGTTAACATTTACCCAACGGAAGTCCAGCTGCAGGCTTGTCAGCTATTGCTCGAAGAGGGTGTGCGCCTAAAGAAGCTAACGCCTGACTACCAGCTCTATGGGCATCGACAAATGAGCGCCACCGAAAGTCCCGGTAAAATACTGTATAGTATCATACAGACCTGGCCACATTGGACCAAAAACAAACCCACTTAGCTGCTATATAGAAATATGTAATGGAAATAAGTATCTGAATTGAATAAAGTTGATATTTTAATTAAATTGAACTGTGTTTTCTTTGATGTTTAGTGCAATTTTCATCCATGAATTTCATTCATTATTTCATTATTCAATACTAAAACTCGTCGCCTCACAGTCGTCTTTTTTCGCGTCGTTCATAACTGTGCCGTTAAAAAAAGTGTTGTGCAGTGTTGGGAAATCAATTGGCATTAGTCGTGTTGAGTTGAATGGAATAGGAAAATAAAGATATACTCGAACATATCAATATATAATTATGATGCACGTATGTATGTATGTACCTATGCACGTTTCTTTATACTTACTACATATACATATGTGTATGTGTGTGTGTGTGTGTGTGTGTGTGTGTGTGTGTGTGTGTGTGTGTGTATTTGTTGTTTATCTCAATCCTTGCCAACCGTCCACTAACCAAGGCCTCTTTGTGCAGCTGTCGATGGGAGCGAACTAGTTTTGGTCAGCATTGACGAGTGGGATGGCAAAATGACGCGTCCGTCTCTCGATCCGCAAAAGCTGCCCGTGGATCGTGTAATTATAGCACACACTGTAACCGAGGGCTGTGATACGCTGGTGAGTGCACTGCGGGATTTCAACTGGAAACCTATTTACATTGTAATTTCTGACAGGATGTGTGCTCTTATCGCGTGCGAGTCATCCAAGCGTATCACATGGACACCTTGGACTGGGCACAGATCGGCTACAATTTTATGGTGGGTGGCGATGGACGCGTCTATGTCGGTCGCGGCTGGGACTTTATTGGAACACACACTTTTGGACATAATACCGGCAGCATTGGCATAGCCTTCATTGGGAACTTCGATAAGATAAATCCAACGGACCTACAGATGCGAGCCTGCCAACTGCTCCTTGCCGAGGGCGTGCGGCTAAGGAAACTGACGCCGCACTATAAAATCTATGGACATAGACAGCTGGCGGCCACCCAAAGTCCTGGCGATAAGGTCTACAATCTTATCAAAAGCTGGCCACACTTTGCCAAGTCACTTTGAATTTCCTAAAATATAATTGTAGACAAAGTATACAAATGTGGTATTATAATTAAATAAATTGAAAGATAACCTTGATTGAAAGGCGACTTCTCTATTACTGCGCGTCATACATTGCACCAATCACTTTAATCCACTATATTAACTCCATATATATTATTGCATACGATACCTTCTAATCGAATCCTTACACTTGCTTTGCAGATCAGGACAATATTGGTGGCGGCCTGGTCTTGCGGTTTGTGCCACGTGCCGTTTGGCTGGCCCAACCGCCACAGAACGAGCTGCCCGACCTGGCTCTACCAGTGCCCATGGTCATTGTATTGCCCACTAACTCTGAAAACTGCACCACCCAGGCGCAGTGCGTCTTCCGTGTCCGATTCCTGCAGACGTTCGACATTGAGTCGCAGCAGCGCGATGACATTTCCTTCAATTTCCTCATTGGCGGCGATGGCAATGTGTATGTGGGACGCGGCTGGGATGTGGTGGGCGCCCACATGCACGGCTATAATACGCGCAGTCTGAGCCTGGCCTACATTGGCTCCTTTCGGCATCAATGGCCATCATCGAAGCAGCTCAATGTCACCCGGCTGCTGCTCGACCACGGTGTCAATTTGGGCAAAATTTCGCCCAATTATAAGCTGGTGGGTGCCAGCACTTTGGAGCCAACAATTACCGAATATAACGCGGAGCTGCTGTACAAGAGCTTCGCCAATTGGACACACTGGACCACCACAGTAGCCTAAGCAATCCAAAAATAATTGTGGTCATGACTGCGTTTTCGATTTGATTATGTGGCATATTTCCCTAAGCTCGTAGCCGTAAGCTTTCAATACAAAATTGTGATATCATAAAAAATGAAAAATACTATGAAATTATAAATAATGAATTATTTTTGTTCTTTTTTTCCTTTGTTTTCAATGGTGCTTATCGCGCTCTGAACATCAATATTGCTACATTTTATACGTGACTTCATTCGAAGTGCTGCTTAGCGCTTGTTCCAGAGATCAGCGTAATAAACTAGTGTTAAGCTCCACCTACTAGAGAGAGCAAACACACAAAAGTTAACGCTAGTCATGAAGTATGCGCCTACCAAATACCCTATAGCTGAATATTCAATAGTTCGAAATTAGCTGAATTTAAATATAGAATACCTGCTATGTACTGAACACTCTTAAATTGCCCTTTTATACATATGGATTGTATTTAATATATAGTATAGATTTAAATGGACAAAGTTCTTGTCGGATCCACAGCTCGCATATTCTAAACATCCATAACTTTGTCAAAACTGAACCGATTTTCATGTCTGATGGCATTTTTTTCATGTTTTCTCATCTGGATTAGTTCTAAATTAAAAATATATGCATTTAAAAAAAAAAAATTTTCAAATTTTTTTTTGTGAAAATATCATGTACCCCCCCCCCCTTATTCATTTTCGAAAAAAAAATTTTTTCAAAATTTAAAATTGCGAATTTTTGTTTTTAATCGATTGTGTTAGTCATAATTAGTATAAAAATCAACATTTAACCCGATTCTGAAGGGGTCAATTTTTTTGTCAAAAATCATGCCAAAATTGGCAAAAAATTTGACAAGTAAAGCTCTCGGATCCATAGCACCCATATTTCAAACGTCCATAACTTTGTCAAAACTGAACCGATTTTCATGTTTGATGGCATTTTGTTCATGTTTTGTCATCTAGATTAGTTCTGCATTTAAAATATATGCATTTTT
>SCDS01000971.1:18391-47449 GCA_004149465.1 Drosophila nigromelanica | reverse complement strand
TTTGCACAAAACCATTATACCCTGTTTTACCCATTGTCAATGGGTTCAGGGTATAAAAAGCAACTTTTTAATGAAAAATATAAGTAAATCCTTATCATTTATAGAAATTTATGCAATTTTAAAGGGAACATATAAATGTATGTACATACATATATGTAAATAAAAATATAAATTGCAGGCACTGTTTGTTTGATAAGATTTTATTTGACATTAATAAGATGAGCTGTCTCTATGGACAACATACTCAAATTATTGGAATAAAGAATAGAAAAGCAAATAAAAATAGTGCATTTAATAAACTGATTTCTCAGATTGCTCTGTTAATATAGATAAACCTTTTTTTGTTCACTTCGTAACCAAAAACAAAATGTTGCCTCGCCACGACCTTCCTATTGTTGTCATTGTATAGTATATATATATACACATAGTATATATATTCTTGTAGTTGAACTGAACGTGGATCTTGGCGGGCTTTGGTGGTGCCGGATCCTAATGTGGCCCTGGTGCCCGTTTACTGTTGCTATCTTGGCTTGGCCAGTTTCTCCCTCTGGTTGGTTGTAGGCTCATCATGAACCGCATTGTCTGTCTTTCTGTCTGTCTGTCTGTCTGTCTGTTTGTTCTCAGAACCAGGAGGCAAAGAAAACAATTCCTTCAATACAATAATTTTGTATGTATGTATTTTCTTTCATTCTTTCTTTTTTTTTGTTTTGTCTTTGTTTTTGTCCTTTCCGTATGGTGTCCATATATTTACAGTGCATTAATTCGTTTTATTATTACTTTTTACTCTTACTCTTGCTACTTATCGTTTTCCTCCTCTTCCTATTTGGTGAGTCCTCATTGTCTGCGCAACTTGCTTATGAATTTATGGATTCAAATCTGGTGCTCCCTTCGCAGTTTTGTTTCTGTTCGTTCTGTTGCAGCGTCTTAAGTCCCAAGAATAGGGCCGATGTAAGCGCACACACACACACACACACACATACACACACATACACATACACATATATAGAAACCTTTGTGTGCATGTACATTCATTCTGGCACTGGCTATTCATTGCAAATAGAGGGCGATTGTGATAGCGAACAGGGTATATGGATATGTATGTATGCATTGTATGTATGTATGCTTATGCCACAAGCAGCCTGTATGTATGTATGTTCGCATATTCACATATGCATGTATTCATAAATGATGAATTGCTTCTATCTGTCGTTACTGAGTGATGGTGAATTTCAGGATATGTTCATCTGAATTACATATGTATATGTACACTTTGTCAAGAAAGTGTTTTGAAAATGGCAAAAAATTCACATTTTTCCATTTCTCTTATAAAATTTAAGTTTTTTAATATTTTATTTTCATTCATTGTTCATTGATCTTAAAATACGTACAAAAAAATTACCAAAAATTCATTTGATTTAAACAGTTGTAAGAATCAAAAAACAAAAAACATACATTATATTTACTTTAGTTTTGATATGGAAAACCTAATAAATTCAATGCCACGACAATTGAAAGCTGTTAGTACATCCAAGGGTGGCCATATAAAATAGTAAATTTTTTTCGCTATACTGCTCCGAGATTAATTGGGCGAAAAATATTTGTCAAAACACTTTCTTGACAGTAAAAATAATGTGTTTTTTTGTTTTTTATTTTTAGAACTGTTAAAATAAAATGAATTTTGTTAATTTTTTTATACTAATTTTAAAAGCAATAACCAATCAAAATAAAATATTAAAAAAAATTTAACAATTTAAGAAATTACTTTTTTACAGGAGAAGTTGAAAAATGTGAATTTTTTCCAGCTCCTAGCGAAAACGCTTCGTTTTCTTAAATTCTATTATTATTGATTTTCAGCCCTCACATCAATAACACATCAATATTTGAACACTTCCATCCGCTTCCTCCAACAGGTCAAACAATAATTTGTAGAGGTCCTTGCGGTTAGGTATGTACATAAGTATGTACGTGAATGTACATCACTGCATGAATGTACATCACGCACTAGTGACGAAGCTACACGAAGTGTGCAAAAGTGGAAAGTAGAAATCACAGCAAACAGCATAACGCGCTAGTGGCAAAACAAAATCACAGCGATGTGTGTAAAAGCGGATAGCAATATAGTAGCTCCATAAAACATAACACTATATTTATAAAATAATAGGTGTGAACACTGTAATTTTTAATGTAAAGATTTTTATATAAACATCATAATTTTTACATATGGTTACATTGTTTTGGTGTGAATTTGGTAAATTCCCGATTTAATTTTTATTTTAATAAGCTGTTGGACACAAAAAAAATTCACACCTATTATTTTGTCCATGAGTGTATATATGTACATACATACATATATAGTGATTTGCAAACTTTTTTTTAACCTCATGGGGCCATTTGGAGCTTTCAGGAATTCGCACACCCAAAATTTTCGAATACGCGTCGAATTGCACCTCATTCAAATCCGATAACTCGTTCAAAAGTTATGATTTTATCAATTAATTTCTGTTTCCGAAAATGAATTTGCGTGAAGTTATTCTCTATACTGAAGCAAGAAACTTTAGGTCTACGACTTTTGGATACACCCGCTAATTTGGCGGAAAGCGCGTAAATTCAGCTAAAAATAACAGCCGTACAGAATATGGTATAAAGCACAGGAGAAGCCGATAAGTTCTAAATTTAGGTTCAACGGTATTTTAAGAGCTATCAGGCTTAACTTGGCACTACGTACCTAAACAGTTACATTGGGAAAAAAGATTTAAATTGCACATTAAAATAATTTGAATGCGTAAAGTGTGATAAGCCCGGCTATTTTTACCATTTTGTATATATAGTCATACATTAAATTGAATATCTTTGGTAGCAAAATTTCATATAAAAAATTTTGGGGTTTAATGTTTATTTTCCACTAGATTATTGATATTTAATATTTAAATGGCGAAATATTTCCTAGTTGGACACCTTTAACTATGTATATCAGTCTTGTTTCGTGTTGAATAAATCCTGTGTTTTTTAAAATTAGGTAAAGAATAAATGATAAAATGTTTTTATACAAATGTATATATATTTTAATTTTTGTGTGTAAAAAATTATAGTCGAATGCATTTTATGGCAGGTACAGGGTAGCTTTTAATCAAGCATTTTCCTAATTGTTTTAGTAAAATTTTTTTACCACTGTCACAATATGTACATTTACAAATAAATTCGCTCATAAATATCAGCACATATATAAAAGTTGCATAAATGTACATATGTACATACATACATACATTCATATGTATGTAGAACGGATGCTTAAATAACTTTTAAAGGCGGCATTTTGGAAGCCTTGAATACTGAGCACGTGAAGGGCCGCAGCCGAAACAATGGACTCACACTTTTTGTGCAGTTCCCTTGGTCGGTACGGCCCCATGTTGTGACCCCTCCACCCAGAGGGACAGACAGGCAGACAGACAGACAGAAGGATGACAATACAAGAGTATAGAGTAGCTTATATGTGTGCGAGTATACACAATAATTCATTAACATATTCATGTGTTTGAGAACAGTTCGCGACAATTTTAATGAACGTAAAGAGGCAGGCTTAAAATAAAAGATATTGTTCTTTTTTTTCCAAATTGGCGAATTTTGAAAACAGTTCATCACCGTCTCTCGCTCTCTGCCCAGATTGGGGGTATATTCGCCGTGTTCCCTGTTCTTGCTTCATTTTTGTCTCATTGCCGAGTATCGTATCGATCCATTGATCTCACCGAAATGAATGATTGCGAAGCTTTTGTGGAAGCGAAAAGGAAAAAAATCAAATGACCACATCCAAACGTGTGTGTATGTGTGTGTGTGTGTGTATGTGCATAAAGATACATACAATACCAATGTATTTATGCATACAAAAAGTCTGGCCACGGCATCAAAATGCCCAACACAAAGGGGGAAAAACAATGCAAGTTCAGATTGCCGCTGTCTCGGCGGCAAAACCGAACAGCAAGTGACACTTTTGTTTTATATTCGCAACTTTTTATGCTGAATCTGAGAACAAAGGCGATTTCTTAGTAAAAATCTCCACACACACACGCACGCACACATAAAGCGATTTGTATTGTACTAAGCACCCATAGCTCAAGGTATCTGTATATATACATATGTATAAACGTATTTATGTACAGAGGGTACTCATATATAGGTGTGTCCCCATACCCATGTTCGTTCCCTTGTTCATGATCATGCGTTAGTAAACTGGCTGTCAAGCTGCTTTGCTTTGCTTTGCTTTGCCTTGCTTTGCCTGGCAAACGTGCAAAAAGGGACAACAATGACAATCCAACAATTTTTGACGAATTCTCCCATAGTTGAGTGCGAAAGGGAATCCAACAGACTCAAATCAAGTATACTAATTTATTAATACATTAGTATATTTAGTATTTAGATCTATATATATTATTAATTCAAAGAGAATATACACACCCCAACTTCAGTTAGAGTTAATTTAGCGGAAGATATCATTCATAGATACATTCGAATATCAAAAACAAAAATTCTGCGCATGTCGCAAGCTGCCCTCTTTACTCAACGGCCATGCTTTGTTTTCGTTCAGAAACGACATATGTACATATGTTAATTGCCCGATCTACAGTGGATAACATTAATATTCGGTTTTCTTTTCAACCTCGAACGCGTATAAAATGAATAAAACTAAAAAGAACAAAATTTTAAAAATAGTATAAAGGCTTTTATATATATATAATAAGAAAACAAACATAAACAAAAAACAAAACCACAAATTTGCGTTACTTTAATATTCGTCTTTCTCTTATGCAACTAAAAAATACCTATTTTATCTAAAGAAAAAACTAAATCTAATATTTTGTATGATACATTATTTAGTATGGTATCGTTCACACCGCTTGGCATTTTTTTTATAATTTTTTCCTTTTAGTTTTATACATTTTTTTGAAGTTGACAAAAAAAAAACCGAATATTAATGTTAACCACTGTATATAAAACTTTCAAACCAAAGCGCAGGATTTCGCCTCATAATTAAACTTTTTTTTTCTATATTTTCTAATAGTGTCTTAAGATATCAAAGAAAAATTATAATCTTGTCTGCGTATGGTATAATCTTCTTAATCTTAATCAACTCGGCTCGTCGTCCTGATCATGAATATATTTACATCATCAGGTCAGATTTGCTTTCTACTGCCTTCAAAACCATTATACCCATTTTTAAAAGATTTTAATTGGTTACGGATATAAACCCAAAGTGAAAAGTGAATATTACTCTTGCAAATGGATTTCTAATGTTGGAACGAAATGTACACCAACAGCTGAATCGATATAGCCAGTTTAATCTTCTCTGATAGTTATATATAGTTATTATAGTTATACATTGAAAAAAAATTTATAAATATATGGCAATTATTGTTTTCAATGTATTTAATCTTCGGGACTTCGAAGAGAACTGTTCTTACTAGCTCTGAACACAAAAGAAAACGTATTGTTATAAAATATGTTAAGCAGCATCGATACCCGAACATTTGCCGATTGAAACATACCCTGTAAACAACTTGCTTTCCAACATCATGATAACATCGAAACTTTTAGCTATACCTCTTAAAATTCAAGTCTTCAGCCCTCACAGCCTGAGATCGATGCAGTCATACAGGTTAACTTGGCTATTGACATTCACTTTTCTCACCCTTAAAGTAAATGTCGTAGAACCCATCTGACATAAAACATATTTCTGTAAAAATAAAACGAATTTGTAGAGCAAAGGGAAAATGTACTAAAATACTGAATGCTTGTATACATATATAGCTTATTTTATATAGCTTATAAAATTTGTTTAATAACTCCTGCGTTTCTGTTGACTTTAGATGACTGCTCTTTTCGTGTTTTTCATATTATTGGTATGCAAAATAGCAAGTCAGAATTCCAGATTTAGTTTCGCTTGGTCACAAAAATAAGTAAAAAACAAAAACAAAACATGTGAGAAGGCTCTAGTCGGGAGAGCCCGGCTAGGAGATACCCTGAACCCTGCGATCTGTATACATAAATTCACACACACCCACTATAGAAACTAAATTCTTGATTTTCTTTTTAACTTAAATAATAAAATTTGAAGGTCTTAAGAGCACTGAAACGTATGTACAAACCAAAGCGAAAGTCTGTAATATATTAGGAGGTATCTAAAATCTGAAATATTCAAAATCTCCCTTATACGATAGTGTCCGAGATATGGTCAGAAAACCAAGTCTTGAAATCGATTTTTCGATATTTATAAAACGGGGCCTAATATCGACAAAAAAAAATTACAACTTTTTCCGTGTTTTGATTAGGAGAATCTAAAGTCGAAAAGTTGATGTCTCTAGGTTTTGTAGTTTCCGAGATTGCTAGATTTATGCACACTTTACTTTAAGGGGTCGGATATGCCTCCTTCTGGCTGTTGCATAGATTTGCAGAAATCCATTATACCCATTTTTAGCCATTTTCGATGGGTTGAGGGTATAAAAGATGAACACATACTAGTGCATAGACTTTAAGATGCCTTCTCGCAGAAATGAAAAGTTCAGTGCCTCCTCGACTGCATAACAAAACAAAGGCAAGTCAAGGTTCTCCTTATAACCAATTCCTCTTCTGCTCTCCGACTGCCCTTGACGCTTTAGCCTTTGTACAACTGAATCTGCGGTAAAAGTAGGAATCTGAGTTCTTGCTGTGTGTGTGCGCGCGTGTGTGTGTGTGTGTGTTTCGTTGGTTGTGTGCGTTCAGGTTGCACGTGCCTTGTTGTTGTACGTCTTTATTTCTGTGTGGAGTCGTTATCTGTTTTCATATTCCTCAACTGGTTTATATTGTGCTCGTCTTGCTTATATGCAGTCGGTACACCCACACACAAATTCCGTGATATATCAACCACCACCATCGAGTGGTGGCATGCGGCTTCGCTTGTGGCTCGTGTTTTGGTTTGGGCTTTTGGCTTTTGGTCATCGCCTCTGTCTTGGCCTGATGGTATGCAAAAACTCCACACACACACACACACACACACACACACACACACACACACACACACTCATCAGTTGTGGAGTCAAAGGCCTGTGGTGGATCTGCGAGTCTTTTCATTACACCTTCGGTCCTCATAATTTCTTCGTTTTTTTTCCTTGTTACTCTTTTGACGCCAATGCGGTGCAATATGCTGGCAAACACACACACAGACATACTCACACATACTTTACAGAGATGCAAATTAAAGCTGTAAACTCCAACTAGACCGTACCCATTGTCACTTCTCCGTCTCCTTAATAACTTACTCCCAAACATGCCTATGCATGTGTCATTAAATCGCGTATTTGACTCGATATTTTTATTATTTTTATACTCGTTCACGAAGCGAAAAGAGTATATTGGGTTTACGCAATGTCCGTCATGCCGGCTGTCTGTCTGCGATTGAAGCTAGGTGCTTGAAAGTTACAGTGTTAAGGAAAGTATGCGTCCAATCAATTAATCAATTAATCTCTGTTATCTTAGATAGGTAAGAAAATTAGTTAGTTTAACGAATACTTTGTCACATGAACTAATTATTTTAAATATTATTATTTTTACTACACAAAGTTCTAGGGAAGATATTTTCGTTATTATTACACTGCGAACGAGTATTGCGCTGTCGGTTAGATTTCAATGTTCTCACTTGTAATACCCTGAATCCGTTGAAAATTTTAAAAAAGTATAATGATAAATTAGTTTTGTGCAAATGTATGTGAAAGGCAGAAGGACTCATCTCCGACCCCAAAGGATATATGTATATATTCTTGATTAAGACGACTGTGCTAATTAAATTTGGCCATGTCCCTCTGTCCGTCTGTATGAATGCAGCAATCTCGTTCTCGACTTCAGAAGCTAAAGACCTAAGCTAATCAACTATAGATTATCCTAAGCGATACGCAGATATCTTTTGATATCTTGCCTCGTTTCATTAATATCGACAAAAATGTAGATTTCAAGACATGATTTTCTTAAATTATGTCGAATAGCATCTTAATACTTTGTCTGAAGAGGATAACTACAAGTATATATTGAAAATTTTAATTAGCGCGAAATAAAGTTGCGTTCATCCGGAAAGGACTTAAAGAGCATTAAAATCTCTGTAAAAACAACAGCGCAAAGCGGGGGCGAGTTGTTGGTGGTATCCAAAAAGCGATATATTCCTGATCTGCATACATACATATATGTATGTACATTATTTCACGGGCCACGACTCGTTTGATAACAGTTATTAAATACTTACTTACCTAGGTCGCAAATATAAAACCTAGTCAGTTTTGCGTGTAATTCCGAGTCTACAAAATTATTTGATGTTTAACCATCTATATCCCATAAGAATATTAACAGTACAACTGTTTATATGGCATAGACATGTACATATCTACATTTGCCAACCTTCGTCATTCAACCATTTAACTTCAATCACTATTAGAGATGGGTACGTGTCGTGACACAAAAACAAAATTTCGTGCTCAGTACGTAAGTCAGCTTTACAACTTCTAACACTATACGATTCAAAATTAGGCCAACTATATTTATATAGTTATATATTTATATTTCCAACCAAACATTTTTAATTTCGTATTCGTAGCTCCACAAATTAAAAAGAATACGGATTTACAGATTTTCAAACGTCCAACTTTAAAAAAGGCACAAATCGGTAAATTGCTGAATAATTAAATATTTTTTTCTTATTTTCGAAATCATTTTCAAAATACATGTAAAACATCATTTGAGTCGTATTTACTGATTTGTTTTCGAACTAAAAAATTAAATAAGTTTGCCTGATTTTATGCACATACTCATACATGAAAAGTTGTCAGTATGAAACCAAGAATAATATTGTGTATATTACAATTACTTTTAATTCATTTTAATTTAATTTAATTTGAATAGTGGTCGTGTTTGTGCGCCCATCTCTAATTCCACCTTCCACCTTTTATTCATTCCACCATAGAAAAAGAAGTAAGACTGCTGTAGTCAGAAAAGCGCAACTAGGAGATACCCTGCTGTTACTTGGCTTGTCAAATAGATATAGATTTTTTAATGATTTTAGGAATGCGGTACGAGTTATCGATCAAACTTGGTATAGACGAGTCTATATTCGAAAAGTTAAAGTCTCTAGCTCTAGTAGTTTTCGTGATCGACTTATGGACGGACAGACAGACAAACATGATCAAGAATATTCCAATTCCAATTCCCGATATTCCAAAGTTTTGCGTGGACACATTTTAAAAATCTTGAATATTGGCTATTCAAACACAAAATAAATTAAAGAAATGACGAACAAGGCACATAAACAAAAAAGTAGCGGTAAAATTCCGAGAATTTGAGCAGCGTTGACTTGAAAAGTAACTGCATAAAATAAGCTGTGATGTGAAAAAATGCAGTATATTAATTTATAATTATATTTATATCAAAAATGAGATAATGTGATTAATCTATATTAATTTAATTTAATTTGGTACCACATTTGTTGTAATACTTCAATAGTTTTAGCTCTGTGAAAGTTTGAAGTATATATACTTTATGGGGCCTCCTTCGCCTGTTACACATATTTACATAAAACCAATATACCCTTTTTTACCCATTTTCCATTTGGTTTCAGACTGCAATTAGTACATAAACACAAACAAGAAGCAAACATGTAAATGCATGCATTTTGTATGTATACATATACGCTTCATATATACATACATACATACGTACGTACGTATGTATATGTTGTTATTGTCAACATTTGTTTGAATGCAAATTGCAGTTACATTGAGTGCACATACACACACACACACGCACACAGCCACAGGCAGAACTAATTTCGCTGCTGTGTGTAGAGGCAACGCTGCAATAACAACAACAACAACAACATAAAGCAAGAAGCAACAACACACAACACACACGCACACTATATTTAAGTTGTCATCACAGGCCCCGTTGTCATTAAATAGCTATAAAGCACTTTGAAAACGCATTTCAGATAATTGTCAAGTAATTACCCATTTTACATTGTTAGTGTTCTTACCTCCGTTGTCAACGCTTTGCCTGTTGCTCAACGACATTAAAATTATTTCAACTGATGCCTCTGATAAGCCTCTGATGGGAAAAGTATTCTATATGTACAAATGTATACATATATCTAAAAAGACTTGTAAAATTACAAAATCACAATAACCATTCCGGAAATATCTTAAAATAATTTTTTATTTAAAATTTGTAACCCGGTACTGAAATTGAATAAAATAAATACAGGAATTTCTAGCGATGATTTGCAGTATTATCGATATACCAAATGTGCACAAGTGCATGCACACGATATCGATAATTATTACATAATGGGTATACCTTATATGGTTTTTCTTACAAGACGACTATTCTAACTTATGCATCATCCTCAATCATACTAATTAGAAATTTTTATCTAGTTAAAGTGAAAGAAATTTATGCAATTTAAATAATACTTTATGCAACTTTATTTCATGAGCGCATTTTTTACTCCCAAATGCTAAAATTTTCTTGTGAACTTTTCGTATGGGATTTGTTTCTATCTATGCATGGACATAAAGTAATTTAAGCCTTTTAACCTATAAAGGATTCCATCTTCCAATAGTAAAGTGATTGCTTTCTCATATTTTTTCAGCTGAACTATATTTTTAATGGCATCTCCGATCCCTTGAAGTAGATATAAATTTTTGATCAGGATCACTAGCAGAGTCGAATTTGCTCTGTCCGTCCATCCGTATGTATGTATAATCGCATTGATCTCGGAAACCATAAGAGCTGGAGCCTTAAACTTTTCGAATATAGAAAACTTTATGTTAAATGATCGATAGTTCCTACTGTTTTCTTTTCTATAACAACCTCAACTTTTTTAAGTTTTTTCGTAATCTAGAGATAGCAGATTTGTTTCGAATAAGTATTTTAATATTTTATAACACTAAACAAATCTACTGAAAAAAGTCTCATCACAAACACACACAAAACACACACATACATATTTGCAGTTGCATGCACTGCTTGCGCTTGCACTGCTTGGTTTGTGAAATTCGTTTAATTTTACTACACAAATTTTTTTAGTAAGTTTTGTGTTTTTTTTTCTTTTTGCGATAGATTCTTTAAGTTTTATGGTATGTTCAATTATTCAACCATATTGGGTATCTCTAGTTCTCTCTAGTTAATGGGTTCAGGGTATAAAAATTGCGATTAAAGCTTTTCAGCAATTGTAAAGCTGTTTTAAATCGCTTGTAAGATTGTTGTGCTAAAAAACGAAAGAAAACGAAAATAATTGAGTTTTAATTGGGTTTAATTGTATTTGGTTTTTCAGCACTCCAATAATGCTAACGACGGCTCTCCAATGTCCAGCTCTGATGTTCAAACTTTTAATGGCAAAATAGTTTACAATCTTGACGGCAGTGCGTTAATTATCGATGCAAGCAATGCGACTGTCCCCAGCATAAATTTGAGCTCACGCGGTGCCATACCTCCAACCCCATTGGCTGGACTAACAACATCCACAACATCCACAACAGCCACATCCACACAGTCTACTGGCTCTAATAGTAGAGTAACGGAAAAGTTTGGTCAGACAGTCGATGATAAGGGACGAGCGCAAGTTCAAAGCAAAGGGGACGACGGCTCGTGTTCGATTTCAGGAAGTTGCCAGCTGAGCCCAAAGATCCATTCGTTTCGTGTGGTGTCCGCCCAAGATGCAAGCACAACTAGCCAGGATCCAGCAAATGCCTTTCAGACACACAAGCACAAGTCGATATTGATGTGCTTTATATGCAAGCTCTCCTTTGGCACTGTTAATTCGTTTAGCTTGCATGCGAACACGGAGCATCGGCTGAATCTCCAAGAGCTGGAACAGCAGCTTTTAAATCGCGAGTACTCCAGTGCTATCATTCAGCGTAATATGGATGAAAAGCCGCAGATATCCTTTCTCCAGCCACTCGATGTCAATGCTGTGGAGCCGGTGGATTTGGCTGGCATCGATGCCCATCAGGATATTGCCACCGTCACCCAAATATCTGCCGATAATTCAAGTGTCGACGATCAGTCAAATCTGGATGGGGATGGAGTTGGTGGTGAGCCGGTCGAGATGATAGCACCGCCTGCTGCCGATACTCAAAAAGTATCATCGAAATCAGCTGTGAAATTTGGTTCCTTAAATTCAGCAACAATAAAGACTAATAACCCTTCAAAAGCATCTGCATCTGCATCCGCATCCGCATCGTCGATATCATCATCGGTATCGTGCATCTCACCCGCATCCGTATCGGCATCCACTCCAGCCCAATCGCCTTTACCAATGGCTCCGATGGACACATCCGAGACTCTGGCAGCCGCACCCGCCAGTGGCAGTCGGGAGGGCTCGCCTGCTGCAGGTCTGAAGGCCAGTACTGATAACATAGCTAGCGATAAGTCAAATAAACGCAGCCAAAGGGCAGAGTCGTCGGTCATGCCCACAAGTCCACTTGTCTCAACATCCACCACTGCATCGGGCTCAGAGACTCCGCCATGTCAGCATCAACCAACAACCGACTCGGATGCAGCATTAACAGCAGCCGATATATTGCAACAACACCTACTGTCCCTCCAACAACAACAGCAACAACAACAACAAGTGGTTGGCACTGGCGGCGTCTTCCCACCGAATCAGGCCCAGGCCCAAGTGCAACTTAGTTCCTTTCACGCATCCCTGGCAGCGCTAGCAAACGAGCAGAACGCGAGGGGTGTAAAATTACTCACAGAATTTCTACAGCAGCAACTACATCAGCAGCAGCAGCAACAACAGCAGCAGCAGCAGCAGCAAAAACACCTTTTGTTTCCAACCAGCTGCTTAGAACATCCAGATTTCAAGGGTGTCGACTGTAAAACTTGCGAGCTGATTGATATTCAACACCGAACTAAGTCGCCGGCTACTCCCCAATCCCAAACCCAGTCCCAATCTTTGCCGCAGCCTCAACGCTCACCTAATGGCAGCAGCGGTGGCTTGTCCACATCAATGCCCATCTCGCCCACTGCTTCATCGGTTGGCAACGTTGGAAGCGCAACTGCATCAAGCTTCACAATCGGCGCCTGCTCCGATCACATCAATGGCCGACCTCAAGGCGTAGACTGCGCTCGGTGAGTACCCCAAAATATTTATCGATTTTCACACTTTGTTGCAGTCGGGTGTAACCGACAGAGCAATACTTGCATTATTTACACACATCAAAAACAAGTAAGAAGGCTCTAGTTGGCCCACACTATATAAACGAATTTTTTGATTTACTTCGAAACCAAAATTATGATGCTTATTACATTTTCAGGACTTAATGAAACCAAAAAACATTTGATTTGCAATTTTTTGTTTTTTTTTTTTATATATAATTAATGTGTCTGTAAAACAATATATCGGAGAAATCGATTTTTATCGATATTAATGAAGCGGAGCAAGATATATGCTTGAATGAATGTGTCGCTTTTGAAGAAATCAACTTAAAACTTTGGATATAAACTTGTAGTTATCTGCTTCAGCCAAAGTTTTAGGATTTCTGTGGCCTGCCACTGGGTGGCTGGCAAATCGATAACATATCGATATACCTAAATCACGAATTGATAAAAGGTGAATATTTTCCACATTTTTACTCCCCAAATTTGAAAGGTCAACTCCTTTTGAAATCGGTAGAAAAAAATGTCCCGGCCACGCCCTTGCGAATCTTGAAAATCTATATCTCCCACAGTGTTGGAGCTAGTGTCCATAAATTTGGAATAAAGATCACTTGTGATCACTTCAGCCCTCGAAAATCGCAAAATCCACATCTCCTACTGTTTTAGAGCTAGGGTCACCAAATTTGGGAAACATCCGCACCCCCATAAATTACAAAAAACCGAAAGTGTTCCAAAATAACAATGAGTATTAAGCCGTAAACGAGTATAACGCCGTCGCTTACGCTCGACTGCTCGAACGTTCTTTATTGTGTATTATTTGAATTGTTCCTATATTAACTTGAATTTGATATAAAAAAAAGTTTGGGGCTTGAATATGTTCTCGCTACTAGATTGTTAGCTCGTTAGAGGTGTTTTATTTGATTACGTTTTATTTTTTGGTATAGATCTCTAATATTTTTTTTAAAGCTGATCATTGATACACATCGGTTAAGGAATTGCATCATTTAATGTAACTTCTTCACGATTTAAGCTTTAATACAAACTTCTATTATTCGATCTTTAATCTATTATTGAATTGAGTTTGTTAAAAAACACCTTCGAAAAATTGCAAGTGTATATTTTAAGATACACTTTTGTATACTCTTTGACGAAACGAAAAGAGTATATTGGGTTTGTGAAATGTTTGTCTGTTCGGCATTATTGAAGGTAGAGATCGATTACAAATTGATAAATAGTGAAAAATTTGCATAAATCGTATATTGCGAAAATTCATATCTCCGCCAGTTTTAAAGCTAGAGTCACACAATCGATCAACCCGGAAAATTTCGGCCAACGCCCGCCCCCACAAATTAAAAAGTTTCTATTTTCCAAAATTTAGAACGTTTTTGATTAATTGAAATTGTTCATGAAATGTTCATGTATCCTGTGGGCAGTCGGTAACACCCGACTAGAACGTTCTTACTTGATAATTATCTAAAAGCATAGAGCTGATGAATGCTGGTAGTGTGGAAAATGTACTGAAACCAAGTTATATCATTCAAGCGTAATATTACCAATTTGAGCGTGAGAAAGCAAGTGCTGCCGGCGCTTTATTTGTTATGGGCATTTACTGTAAGGGTGGCTGGGTCTCTTTTTATTTCTCTCTCTCTCTCTCTCTGTTTTTTTCTGGTTAGGGCATTGTCTCGACCCAGCTCAGCGGGGCAGTTGTGGCCGTAAGGATTTGGATGGGGTGCAACTACGTGCTGACAACGGAAGGGTTTTGCTTCAGCCTTTGTATAATATGCGTAATTATTGCTGCTGCTGTTTGAACTTTGACAGTCCGAAGGGGTTATCCACGTTATCCATAATGCAGCCACCGCGCCATACAATAACTCATTAGTCTAATTTTCACATGCGCACCATGCAAGAAGGAAGCAGGATGTCTGTGCAGCACGTCCGCTGCCTCGGGCAATGCCGGTTGTTCATTTAAACGCAAATGAACCTTGGGACATGTTCATTCCAATTTGTGGGATCACATTGATTACATCTACGCCATATGGGAGTCTCTCACTGAAATCCTTCCATCAATGGAATTCAAATTAACTCAATGAATCTTATTCACACCATGATTGTTCACTCTGTTGAAAATATGCTACTCAATAATATTTAATATTTCCAACATTCTACAGTTTTCTTTTCGTTTATATCCAAAATTTTAAGTCTCTATCTTCAATAGCGACATGTGTATGTAAAGCTGAAAAACCATAAAATTTGAAATTTCGACTTTTTGCATCTGATATCTTGCCCCGCTTCATTAATATCGATAAAAATCGATTTCTCGTCTTGCTGTCCGTCCATACGAACGAAGAGTTTTTTGCCGGTCTTAAAGCTAGAAACTTACAATTTGGAATTAATACTCGTATGTACCCGCGGTAAATCGATAACTTGTAAAATCGAAAATCGAGAAAACATGCATATTTCAACAATTTTAAAGCGATGGTCACGAAATTTAGAATATACATATATTACTGGAAAGCTTCCTCAAACATCCCCCATCGACCTTTCCGCCACCATAATCGCTAAAACCGATATACTCGACAGCTCCAATCGCTAATAGGTAGATATTTCTATAATTTTGCAGCTGAACTCACCAAATTTGGTATGTAGATCGCCTATCGTAAGGACCTCTCGCGACCCCGCCCTCTAGCAAATGATAGTTCCAACCGATAACACGTGCATATCCTCACAATTTTAAAGCTAGAGTCAGCAAATGTTATATGTAGATAGCTGGTGACCTCCACCAAAGATGGCATCCTTGATATCCGGGCCACGCCCACTTGAATGCCCACCACAGTCTTTAAGCTAGTCACCAAGTTTGGGATATATATAACTGGGTAGTTCCCTCACAAATCTATATCTCGTACAGTTTTAAAGCCAGAGTCACCAAATTTGGAAGGTAGGTAACTGGTCACCTCCTTTAAGGATCGTTGCATATATACAAAGGACATTGCTAAATCGGCTCGGCTACTGAGATACCTTCCATATATTTGCGCAAAACAATTATATCCTGAGATAATGAAGATAATGGCCTTGTACAAATTAGTGCTACAGGAGAAGTAGACATCTTGACAGCATATTTTAATTCTTGATTACATTGACATGCTGTGCTGTTTATTCATCATTCATTTATTCTATTTTGCGGTTTGTATGAATACGTCGATCTTCAAATTCAGAATGTCGGAAGTATAGAACTGAAGCAAGCAGGAGCTAATATATTTCACAATGCAATCGAATCTTTAAACTATAATGATCTTACAGAATGAATAATCTTAAAGAAAGCTTTGATTTTCACATCATTAATTTAGTTAAATCCTCCACCCTAAGTCAAGTATAAAGTTATATAAGCAACGATCCTAGTCGTACTGTATTGATAATTACACTAATTTTAAAAAATATAAAACTAGATACATTAGACAGATTTCTGATAAGATAGCACAAAAAATTATTATCGATTAAATTTAAATTTCTTGGGGACGGGTAAGCCGGGAAATTCCGTATCTCCCACAATTTTAGAGCTCGAATCACCAAATTTGGCTAGCAGTATTTGTTTAACCTCCACTAAAGATCTAACTAATCATAATATTAATATAGATCGACTTTTCTAAGATCTTGTTAAATATTTATACTTGCTTTTTTGTCGAGTCGCTTAAAATATTATCATATTTGATTATATGATTAATTTAGCTTGACTAAAGTTAGTTTAGTATCAGATTACTTTGTTATCTATCTGACAATGCGGCAAATTAAAAAATGTCTGCCAGGGTATTAAAACTGCCATTTGACAATGTCGTTTTGAATTAGGAGGTGCTTTTTATGAATGATATAGCGATATAGCATTACATTGCATTATTTAGACTTAAATCACAAACAATAATAATTTGTGTACAAGCACACATGTGAACAGGCTTATTTAAATTAACTCATTGTGGAGAACTTTGTGACTTGGAAAAGAGAATAAGCTGTGTGAAGGAAGGAGAACGGACGGACGGACGGACGTGGCAAGGGCGCGGTGGCTTAACTAAAATAAATTAAACCAATTGCGCTGATTTCACTTAATAAATTCTATATACAGACTCTGGTTTGGCTTCAATTGTCACAATTCACTGGGGACCGGGCTCGGGATCATAAAATTTCATCAACACTTCGTAGGGTGCCGGTTGTTGTCAGCATTGCCGCCATTGTGTACTACTTACTTATGAGATGAACTCTTATTCACAATGCACATTGGTGGGGCTCGAATTCAAATTAAGTACTTATCATAAGTACACATAGCGTTATATATACTATAATATTTCCAAAGCTGAGATTGAAGCCCCTATAAATGAAGTCATCAGGGTTATGGGTAGATGTATCATACATACATATACAATAATTGCACTTATTTAGGCTACTTGTAACAACATCGATTGTATGTAAAGTTTATACTTTCTTACTATGTGGATAAAATCTCAGGGATAATTAAAAATCAGTTTTTATTAATTTTGCGAAATTGTAAAGTGGGTTCAAGTGGTTTTCCCATTTTTTCTGAATTTATTTTAATAATTGAGTTATATATATTTTATATATTAATTCAAATTAAGTACTTATCATAAGTACACATAGCGTTATATATGCTGAGATTGAAGCCCCTATAAATGAAGTCATCAGGGTTATGGGTAGATGTATTATACATACATATACATTAGTTGCACTTATTTGGGCTACTTTAACAAATTCCAGTACTCCGGTCATCGATTGTAACTTAATAGAGTATTCGACAGTATGTAATACACTATGTAAAGTTTATTCTTTCTTAATTTTATGTGGATAAAATGTCCGGGATAATTAAAAACAAGTTTTTATTAATTTTGCGAAATTGTTAAGTGGGTTCAAGTGGTTTTTATACCCTGAACCCATTGAAAATGGGTAAAAAAGGGTATAATGGTTTTGTGCAAATGTATGTAACATGCAGAAGGAAGCATCTCCGACCCCATAAAGTATATATATTCTTGATCAGTATTACTAGCCGAGTCGATTTAGCCGTCTGTCTATCCGTCCGGTTGTCTGTATGAACGCGTCGATTTCAGAGACTACAAAACCTAGAAAGCTGATCTTGGACGCATTCGCTTCGTATATACCGTACCATAAGTTTATTTTAAAAGATCGATAACTCTCTCCGTTTACTTTTTATCGATATTTATCAATTTTTTGGCCCGGTATTTTTGAGCATATCTCCTAAACTATAAAAGCTAAAGCCACCAAATTTATTTTAATAAGATGATTAAGTTATGTTATATATTTCGGTAAGAGTTGTGCAGCTGAAGGTGAGGGTCGGCGGTTCGACTCCCGATGTGGTATATTTCATTTTTCGTTGGTAATTGGTAATCAAAATTTTTTTTTAATTTTTAACCACCTCAATACTCATTAGGTGCCGAAAGTTCGTGTGTATGTGTTAAATTCTGGCGGTCTGACTTTATTTGAATAATTGAGTTATATATTTTATTTTCTGATCTTGCATTCTTGCAGATGCGAAATGTTGTTAAACTCGGCGCGACTTAACAGCGGTGTTCAGATGTCCACACGTAACTCATGCAAAACCCTCAAATGCCCGCAGTGCAATTGGCATTACAAATACCAGGAGACTTTGGAAATCCATATGCGTGAGAAACATCCAGATGGAGAGAGCGCCTGTGGATATTGTTTGGCAGGTGAGTTTTGTCATCTATCAGAATATAAAAGCTTCATCTAAAGTCTTCAAATATGTCCTGTTCTTGGAGCTAAAGACATAAGATCCGAAATGGGTTATGTATAGCATAGTCAGTACCACAGAATTGAACAGAAATTACTACTGCTCGGAACTATTTATTGGTAAAATTCTACTAAGGTAAAAGGACATGCGGATATTAGGATTCCATTTCAACTGGACAGAGCGAGACAAAGAGCAGAAATTGAAATTGACGAACAAGTGAAGTATATAGCGTTTCAGTTATGTACGGATCGTTAAATTCCTTCGACTTAAAGACTCGATTAGCTGCAGATGCTTTTACTTCTTAAATTTAAGCTTGCGATTTAAAATAATATCCAAATCATCAACAGATTCAATACGATCAAGAGGCTTATAATTATTCAAAAAGAGAATTCTTGATACCAGGTTTGAAAACTGTTACGATCGGATTGTAGCCAGCAAACAGACAGAGAATTATTAGAAGACTGGCAAAGTTTTACGGCAGTTCCCGAGAATAACTTATCATAGAAACGAGGTAATTTAGGAACAAAGTGAATAACTAGGCACCAAGAAGACTACATTGCGGTATTTTAACAGGCTTACAGACTATGCCTTTAAAAAACTGGTTGGGCTCTGAGCGTTAAAAAGTTAGATCTCCAGATAATTAAATTATTTTGAAATTCCAGAATATGAAGTTAACGGAGTCGAAAGCTTTTATTTAATTTAATTTTAAAATCCCTCGATAATAAATGACGTGATTTCTAATTTCACAAACTCAACAATCTTAGGAATATCAGACAACTTAGAAGTATCTCTATAGTTCTGAAAATTTGACTTGTTTCCTTTTTTAAGAGAAGGGATAATAATTTATTCTTTCCAAATGTTTGTAAAGAAACATAATTCCACGGACAGTTTAAATACGGGAAACAGATCATAAAGCATTTTATGTCGAAAATTTGACAAGTTAATTATCGAGAAAATCATTTTGGGTCGTGGAAGTTAATACTCTAGAGTCGGAGCAAGGAATCCAAGAAGTTTTGGCAATATTAAAATCAGCTGGAACAACAAGATAATCCCGATCAGAAAGCATAAAGGAGACATAGAGGGATTAATAGCAGAGTATTGTAAAGAATTGGTTTAGGCAAGTCGGTCTGTCTGTCCGACCGCCCGTTCGTCCGCCCGTCTGTATGAACGCGTCGATCGCGGAAACTAAACCGCTTTCATAAAATCGATGCAAATCTTTAACAACCTCAATTTTTTTTAAGCTTATTTCTTATACTATATCATAGAATCGTTTGTAAAAAAAAACAATTCATTAAGATCGGTAAAGAAACACAGAAGTTATTAAAGAAAACGTGTGGTAAAATTTTTCAAAACCGACAGCAAGAGAGTTGAAGATTGGTTTTGCAATTTTGTGTATACCATACTTAGATCAAGTTTATATCATATTATCTATAACCTGCCCCGTTTTTTTATTATCGATATTTATGGTTTTTTTTATCCGGTTTATTGCACATATCTCCGAAACTAAAACCGTAAACCACACGCAATTTTGGCAGATATTTTAGGCTTAGAATAGCATATTTCCGCTTATTAATTTAATTAATTAATTTGTAGATAAATTTCAATGCTCTTATTAAATCCTGCAAATTTCATAGTTAGGCGTTCCCGACTTGTTTTTAAATAATTTATATATTATATGTATATATTTAATAAAATGAAAAAATACTAATATTGAATTTTCTGTTTTAAATGGTGTTTTTGTTGTAGGCCAACAGCATCCACGACTCGCACGTGGGGAATCGTACTCGTGCGGGTACAAGCCATATCGGTGTGAGATTTGCAACTATTCGACGACCACAAAGGGCAACCTCTCCATACACATGCAGTCGGACAAGCACTTGAACAATATGCAGGAGCTGAACAGCTCCCAGAACATGGTCGCTGTTGCGGCCGCAGCGGCGAACGCAAAACTGCTGCTGCCCAGCCCATCGCCACAAGGATCGGGCTCCGGGCCGGCGGTGAGCGTGGGCGTGGGCGTGGCACCGCAGCAAGCAGCGCTAATCTCATCTAGCGCCAGTGGCGGCGCAGTGAGCAGTGCCAGCAGTGCTGCTGCTGGTGGCAGTGGTGCAATGGGATCGACGACGTCGACGGCATCCATCAAGCCGAAGCCGTCGTTTCGTTGCGACATCTGCAGTTACGAGACATCGGTGGCCCGCAATTTACGCATTCACATGACCAGTGAGAAGCATACACACAACATGGCCGTGCTGCAAAACAACATAAAGCACATACAGGCATTCAACTTCTTGCAGCAGCAGCACCAACAGGGACCCGGAGCTGGAGCTGGAGTTGGAGTTGGGGCTGGCGGCAATGCCAACAGTTTTCTGCCCGTGCCAGAGGTGGCCCTGGCCGATCTGGCCTACAACCAGGCTCTTATGATTCAGCTGTTGCAACAGAACGCCAACCAGCAACAGCAGCAGCAGCAGGTGCATCAGCAGCAGCCGACCTCGAACAGCAAACTGTCGCCAACATCGAACTCGCCAGTGAGCACGCCAGACCAGTTGCATGGATCGTTTCCATTCTCACCGAAGCCTCTGAAGATGCCACAGGGGATCGGCATGGGCATGGCGGGAATGGGGGGCATGGGAATGGGTCCGGCTAGTGATGCTTCGGCTGGGGAGACGTTGGATGCGTATCCGGATAGCTTGCCGGATTTGTGGCCAACAGCACTTTACAGCTGTTTGATATGCGACTGCTTTAGCACCAATGATATGGACGAACTGAATCAGCACTTGGTGATGGACCGTTCCCGGCAATCGTCGAGCGCCTCGACCGACATCATGGTCATACACAACAACAACTATATCTGCCGGCTGTGCAACTACAAAACGAATCTAAAGGCCAACTTCCAGCTGCACAGCAAGACGGACAAGCATCTGCAGAAGCTCAACTTTATCAATCACATCCGGGAGGGCGGCGCCCGCAACGAGTACAAGCTGCAGTATCAGCAGCCGCAGCTGGCCAGCAATGTGGTGCAGCTGAAGTGCAACTGCTGCGACTTTCACACCAACTCGATCCAGAAGCTGTCGCTGCACACACAGCAAATGCGACACGACACAATGCGCATGATATTCCAGCATTTGCTTTTAATCATACAGAAGAGTCGCATGCGCAAGATCTACAGTTCCGCTTCCAGTCACATTCACTCAGGGCGGGAGTCGCCAATGCATGATGATCAGCAGCAGGATCAGCAGCAGCAGCAGCTATCTATGAAAAAGGCCCTTTACTGCCAGCTGTGCGACTTTGTTGCCAAAAATCTGCACGAGATGGTGCAACATGTGAAGGGCTTGAGGCACATGCAGGTTGAACAGATTATTTGCCTGCAACGTCGCAGCGAAAACATGGAAATGATCGGACTCAACGAGGTATTTAAGGTCACTGAACAACTGCCAGCCAGCACTGAAGGTACGTCCATCCAATCCGAATCCAAGCCCCTAGTTATTTATACTTCATATATAGAAATCCATATTTCTTTCAATATGTATTTACACTCCCCTTCAATTGAATAGGACCAAAATTTTGGCAAAAGTGATGGCAATATTTTTAAAAAATACGATTTTTTTCTTCAATTTTAATTAAAATTTAAGTTAAGGGTCGCTTGATTATTAATATATAAATTAATTATTATTTCTCCAAATTCATTACAAACAAGTAAGACCAAATTTGGTGACTAAAACTGTCAGAGAAATTTTTAAAATTTTCTTTCTCCGATCCAGTCCCCTAGTTATTTATATTTCATATCCTAAGTACTGCTCAACATTACAAATATGCAATAGAAATCCATATATCTTGTAATATGTATTTACACTCCTTTTCAACTGAAAGGGTTCAACTAAATCGGTTTCACTAAATCGGTTCAACTAAATCGGTTTAAGGAATATAGCTTTTGTTTCAGGGATTATTTAACGATTGGCAACTATTGCGGTTTTTTTTTTAAATGAATCACAATTTAAAATACGTTGCGTTAAGATTATTTGTAATCTGGCCTAAAGCAGCGCGAAATGGCATTACAACACTTTATGAAACCAAAAAGTAGTGTGTAATTTTATACGAAATGAATCCAATTATGAAAAAAAAATATGAAAAAAGATGCCTATACCAGCAACCAGAAAACCTTTTATCAGAATTCGTTCAAATTCCCAACCTTCTGGTGTCAAAATCAGTAAAAATTCAGTAATTTAATAATAATTATTTGAAGTGACTAACATTAGAAGAGATTTAAAATAAAACGAGTGAGCTTGCTTTAGTCGGGACCGGCCGGCTAGGATATACGCTGATCGCACTTTTGATATTTGTGGTGGAATTCAAAATCTGAAATAATCTGTGTATGCCTTACCACACATACATACACAAAATCACATATAAAAATAAAATACTTTACTTAAAATACTTTTTTATCTACTCACTTAATAAAGACTGTCGAGATAAGTCTAAACATATAGGAAAATATATAAAACTAGCGGTTATTCCCTATTATTTCCATCTTGGTCCATAAAAGGGAATAATAGGGCATTTTGAAAGACACAATGTTATTTCCTAATAGCGAGTTATTACATTGAAATGGAGGTACCATTATTTGTTTCGAAATATAATTTTTTCGATTTATGAAAGATTTTCTGAAATTCCCTAACGGCCAGATGTTTGTCGTTCAATAACAATTATGATAATTACTGAATTAATTAAGGAATTTAATTACTAAATTGCGAAAGCAAAATTTTTTCAAAATATTAAAAAAGTGAATCGTAGCTATTCTTTTGCTTCCCACACGCGCATAAAAACCGACTCAAGACTCATGCTTAAGTATTGTATAATACGGTGCGTTCGTAACTCATCATTAAGCGCTGATTTCAGTTCGATTTTTTTTTTTTTTTGTTGCCCAGCTCTTCGATTATTATCATCGTTGTCGTGGGCCCCTAACTCGAACTCAAACTCGAACTCAAACTCAGACTCGTACGTACGTAAATTCTTGACTGTGTGCATCCTCGCGTTGCCCTTCTGCGATTTATATGCGCTGTGAGATTTATACGCTGACGCTGACCCTTGAGGAAATTATTACAAATTACTTAAGAATGCAAAAACGATTATATGTATCCATCGAATTTGCAATTAGTGACGTGCACACTTTGCTCCACGTCAGCCCCAGCCCCAGTCCCAGTCCCAACCTCAGTTAAAGTCCATTCGGTGCCTGCGCTCGGCTCTGGATACCCATGCCGCCTAAGAAAGGCAAACATACACATAGCCACAGCGTGATATTCCCATATCAGATGCAGCGTCGTGCGGGGCCGAACCGCAGGCATAGCACCTAACCACAGAGTACCACAGAGACCTCAACCGGAGACACAACCGACCAGCAAACCACCTTGCCGCACTTTACCTCCGACAACAACAACAAAAAACACTCTGAAAATTACACTCTAAACACCCACCACAGCTACAGGGTATCTAGTCCACTAACCTCGTACCTATTCTCGTTGATAATTGCGAATGTGCCTTACACCTCCACTGTAGAGTGTGCAATTTTGTGCACAAACCCGCTCTCTGAAAGAGAGTTGCAAACTGAGTCTAGATTTGTGTGGCTGCCTTTAAGTGGATTCCAGCATCAGTTCATGTTGTTACTTTGGGTTGTCTGGTGTCTGTCCTTCTGTCCGTAATTATAAGTATATTGAAAAAGAGTAGTATACATGGTAAAAGTTAAGTTTTAAATTATTCAACTAATTAATTTTTTATTTATTTTATTTTTTAATTATTATCTCCGTTTATGTTGTGGGGAGCTCTGAAAGAGATTTGAAAACTGAGTCTAGATTTGTGTAGCTGCCTTTAAGTGGATCCAGCATCAGTTCATGTTGTTACTTTGGGTTGTCTGGTGTCTGTCCTTCTATCAGTAATTATAAGAATATTGAAAAAGAGTAGTATACATGGTAAAAGTTAAGTTTTAAATTATTCAAGTAATTAGTTTTTTATTTATTTTATTTTTTAATTATTATCTCCGTTTATGTTGTGGGGAGCTCTATGAAATAAATAAGTATGCAAAATTTTATTTTTATTGCACATTTAATTTTGCGCACAAAACCGCTCTCTGAAAGAGATTTGAAAACTGAGTCTAGATTTGTGGTTGCCTTTAAGTGGATTCCAGCATCAGTTCATGTTTTCTTTTTTTACTTTGGGTTGTAATTGTTTGAACCTGTGCCTTCGTATTGACATTGCTGTTGTCCATCCTTCTGTCAGTATATTGAAAAAAGTGTAATATACATGGTAAAATTTAAGTTTTAAGCTATTCAACTAATTAATTTTTTATTTATTTTATTTTTTCATTATTATCTCCGTTTATGTTGTGGGGAACTCTATGAAATAAATAAGTATGCAAAATTTATTTATTTTGTGGATTATTATTTTATTTTTATCACTGTTGAAGCTAGAGAGTCGAAACTATAAAAAAACGTTTTCTCATATTTACTCGAGTTAGAAAAGAAGACATTAGAAGATATTAGAAATTTGTAATTTAATGTGTTACGTACAAAAACAGATCCTTTTGATCAAGGCACAAATCTGACTTTATATAGACATACCAGTCCCAGTCCAAAATTAATATTACCTTAGCCAGTACTTTAAACAAAATCGGTCGAAGCAGAGTTTTTGCTAAAAGGCGTTTTTATACTCGTTCACGGAGTTAAAAGAATATATTGGTTTTGTGCAATCTTGAGAGATTTTTAAATTTTGGATATATACTCGTGTGTACCCGCGTCAGATAAAGTGTTAAGGATTTTGGTCTGCGCCCACTGGGGGCGTGGCAAACCGATAACACCTAAAATCGCTAATCGATAAAGTCCACAATTTAAAACCTATAGTCACCATATTTGGTCTTAACTATTATTGTTATTTTGGAAAATTAATAGGGAAATAGGGCGAGGGGGCCTTCAAGTGGGCGTGGCCGTGCATAACAAATTTTTTGACTCTATTCACCCTTTATCAGTTTGCAATTTGAGGTTTGAGGGTATTTTATCAAATATTAAATTAAATAAATATTAAATCTGACACTTTGTCTGACAAGGATAAGTATATATTCAAAATTTCAAGTCTCTAGCTTCAAAAGCGGCGAAAAATGTCGGTTCATCCGGACAGACGGACAGCATGACGGACATTGCAGAAACCCAATATACCCAGTTTCACTGCGTGAACGGGTATAATTACCTCGATAATTGCAAATTTATATTTCAATACGTACGTTAAATTTGTTTTGTTTTAGTGTTTTCTGTTTCTTTTCTCCTTTTTGATAAATATTTTTTTATTTGTACATTAACTGACCCGAATTTGTGTACTGTTTCTGCTTATCAGAGAAATAGTCTATCCATTATCAGTTTATTTAAAGAGGCAAAATGTAACATAACATGCTGGAATAAATTAATTTAATTAAATTGGATGAAGAAGACTATATTCCTCTTAACATAATGGAAGGAAAAACTAACAATAGACGCGCAAGCGTTGCACACATACATACTCAATGAACTTGCACCAATCAACTCTTTCACAAATGAAGAAACCGCTTTTTATTAAAAGTATCAGGTGATATTTAAAAAAAGAGGTTGCTGTTACTAAAAGCTGTTATTATCGATAATATTAGAATTTTAAAAAATTTAAAAAGAAATTTTAAACTTGTTTTGTGTATGAATTAGCAGAATCTTTTTATTACGCAATGGGAGAAACAATAGTCGACAAGTTAAGATCTCTAGCTTTTATAGTATTCGGGATTAAATCGACGCGGCTAGTGATACTGACCAAGAATATACATATATGTATACTTAATGGGTTCTAAAATGCCATCTTCTGCCCTTTTCCAATGATATAATAATGCAGAATAAATAAAAATTATAAATGCAAATAGCGAGAAAAACAGGCGAATTATTGAAAATATTGTTGGGCAAGTTTCTTGTCACACCAACACCACAAAAACTTTTAGATCATTTTTAATTTTTAATAATTTTTCAAGCAATATCCAACAAACATGAAAGTCAACTGTAATATTTTTTCTGTCATTTCAAAAGAAAAAACAACTTAAAAAAAAATAATGAAAAAAATTACAAAAAATTAAAACAAATAAATAAAATAAATCCAAGTAGTAAAAATTTATTTTTCTAAATAAAACTGATATACCGTTTGTATGGCGACATTGGACAGTTAAGAGCTAAGATATGTTATACAAACAAAATTAAATCGTTCTATTTCTTGTCAAAATGTATTACCTTAAAACATGTGCATTATCCAACAATAAACTTGTATGGTTTTCTAAAAGTTTATTCACTGCTGTTGTCCGCTTAGCTCCAGCTGTTGCAGTCATAGTTGCTGTTGTTGTTGATGTTGCTGTTGCAACAAGGGCAACAAAATGATACACATCTGAAATCATAAGTTAGCCTTAGCATGCTCGCGATCTTGGTCAATATCTGTATGCCCTTGCATTAAAATTGGTAAAGAGATTGGTAAAATGCAGATCATTTTTTTTATATAAATACATAAACATTGTTGATTATTAATAGATCCATCTGTCTCCCCAAAAGCTATAGCTTTTTGAGACATGGAAATATTTTTAATATATATACACTTTGTCAAGAAAGTGTTTTGACAATAGAAAAAATTCACATTTTTCAACTTCTCTTGTAAAAAAAAAGTAATTCCCTAAATTGTTAGATTTTTATTAAAATTGTATTTTAATTTGTTTTTATAATTATTTTAAGAACAATGAACAATAAAAATAAAATATAAAAAAAATTTAACATTTTAAGAAATTATTCTTTTTTATAAGAAAAGTTGAAAAATGTGAATGTTTCCCAGTGTCAAAACATTTTCTTGACAAAGTGTATATAGCGTATTTGCTAGTCGACACGTTTCTCACTTGCATTGTTTTGGTGTTGGCGTCGGTGGCAGGCTCGTCTTTGCCGATGATGAAGATGGTGCCGGTGCCTCGTGACCGCTTCAGTGGTAACAGCTGCGCATGATTATTGCAGCAAGCAAAAAAAAAAACAACAATAACAACAGCAGAAAAAGAAGCAGCAGCAGAGAAATACCCGTACACATATCAGTTTGGTGTCTCTCTATCTATCTCTCTCTCTCTCTCTTTCTATATATATATATGCAGCAGTTGATACGCTATATATATATTCATTCTTTCTTTTTGGCAAGAGGAGCCACAGAACTTCATGAGCGAGGTCTTGATTTTCATTTTTTTGTCGGCTTTTTAATTCGATGCAATCAAGCTGTATGGAAATTGCTTTGAAATTGGTAATGGAATTTGAAATATATTCGCATTTGGTCGTATCAACTGCTGCTGCTGCTGCTGCTGCACCCTTGCTTGCAATTAACTGTACGCAGCTGAGACCAACACCAACACCAACACCAGCACCAGCACCAAGACCCAATGTGAAGGTTCAGCCAGAGACCCACCAGACCAGGGACAGGGACTGGCCGAGACCGCGTTCCCGGCAAAATCGCTCTGAGTTGGCTTTATTCGTTTTCTGCGTTCGCTTTTGTTGTGGTCGTTCCTATTATCAAAGGCATTGATTAGCCAAAGGGGTCTTGCAGGATTATTAATCTGTACGTAAAAAGCACAATTGGTTTGCCTGAGTGCGTATGTATGTGTGTGTGTGTGTGTGCGTATTCTGTACGAACAGGGCAATGACTAAGTTTTTTAGGTACAGCGGTTTTAACAATTATTTAAACGATTTTAAATCGACTTATAAACAAGAGTTACGAGTTGCAAAGGCATTGCATGGAAATATACGCACATCTCTCGATCTAATTAGTTTCATAATCAGTTTAATTATAAATAATAAGTCCATGATAAATATAGCTTAGTGAGAGTGCTCGACTATGACATACCCTGTATACACCTATTACTTCTTTTGCTGTTCTGTTCCCATTGAATATACTAGTAATTTATTGGATGGAAATATACGAACATCTCTCGATCTAATTAGTATCAATATTATAAATATAGCTTAGTGAGAGTGATCGACTATGATATACCCTGTACAAACCTATTACTTCTTTTGCTGTTCTGTTCCCATTGAATATACTAGTAATTTATTGGATGGAAA